>VWZW01004873.1:0-78597 GCA_013397115.1 Edolisoma coerulescens | reverse complement strand
GACGTTTTGCTTCCAGTCCCTTCAGCGTATCCAAACATTATTGTTATTCTTTCTGCGGGAAAGGTACTGCTTTGTTCCAAAAAGCAAATAGCTTGCAGAAGAATAAATTGAATTTCTTTCCTGTGAGGGGAATATTCGCGCGTATTTCTCATCACATAAGGCCACGTTTGATTTAACCTTAATGTAACTAGTGGTTTTCATTTCGACTTCAGCGTTTCCTTAAATGGTTTTTATGAAGTGGTTGCCTCTTATAGTTACCAACGTTTTTGAGGAAGAGTGGGGGACAGCACAGAGTCCCTTGATGGTCAGCTCGCCGCCAGTGCTACCTCTGAACCAGAATTTTCACGTATCACGTCCACGATGAAATCATGCCACCGCCCTAAGAGCCGCGGTAGCTGTAAACTGCCCCAGCGCCCGTGGCCGGGAGCCCTTCCCGCTTCCCTCAAGGGTGGGGGCTTCCGCCACCTCCAGTCCTCCCGCCCTCTATTGAGGATGGAGCACCGAGACACTAGGGCAGCGGCCAGATCCCTCTGCCCCAGATCTCCGAAAGCACCAGCTGGGCCATCAGAGGCAGGACATACCCCTTTTGCTCTCCACATCTCTCCCTAACTACACCCCGGGGAGCAGGGCTGGGAGACGGTGCCGAGGGGAGAAAACCCGCGAACCCTTTTACGGCGGAGATAACGAATATTTCCAGGCGTTGACCTCAAGGGGAAAGTCCCAAACAGTATGGTCTCTGTGACATTTTGAAGAAGCCCCTCTAATCACTTGGCTGCCTCTGGCTGTGTCCGCAGACACCTGCTGGGCGGCTGCCCACCGGGCTGCGGCCGCCGGCGTAGCCCCCTCGTTCCAACGGGGCCAGAGACCCCCGCCCCGGGCGGGCAGCCCGGCACGCTCCCGCAGGGCAACATCTGCGAGGGTCTGCCCTTCCCGACCTGCTCCCAGCAGCATTTGTCAACCCCTCGCCAGGCAGTTTATTTGGGGAGAAAACAAGGGGAGCTGGCAGAGCTGCCTCTGCGGGCGGCGGGGCAGGGGCTGGGGTCGGAAATGGGCGGCCGCCCATCGCGGCAACCCGCCCGGTCTCCTCTCGCTTCATTCCGGTATCATTAACCTGAGGGTGAAGCAACTGTTTGTGTGCCCTCTCTCCCTCCCCTGGGCTGCTTTTTTCCCTGTTACTGATCCATCCTTCGTAAATCATTTATGGGGAACTAGGCACTTCCCTCCTCGCAGGAGCTTCTCTTGAAAAACTTTCCCATCTTAAGGCAAGCGCCTTTCCTTTGTTATCACGAATAATTGATAAAGGACCCCAACGTGCCTTCAAAAACCATCTAAACGGCTGCCGGGAACTATAGTCACTTGGGGTCACGGGGTGCTCCTGCCTTTAAAAGCGCAATACAGGAAACGATCAGGACCAAACCGGTTTAAAGAAACAGATAGTTTTATGTGGTTACCTGAAACCATAAATGGGAAACGCGGTCTAATTTTACAAGTTCTGGTATCGAGCGTTCAAGCTGACTTCTGCAGAGCCCTTTCCCCCTCCCTCTGATCAGAGAGCACTTGGCATTCTGGTACTAACTAAGGTTTCTGCGTTTTGTTGCCTCGAAAAACAGAGTGAAAGTGCATTGTTCAAAAGAAAAAGAAAAGCCGTAAACCTCTTAAAACTCTGAATCGTCAGATTACGCTGGCACCACGCGGCTGTGAACCGATTTCAAGGGCTGCATTAGAGGCTGGTTTCTTTAGAGGTTCCCTGGCTAAACTATTAATTGCCAGGATTTCATGAAAGATTTGCAGACTTTACAATCATTTATGATCCATGCAATAAAAACTCAGAGATATGGGCAGACTGGTTCAAGGTGTAATGCAAAGATGTATTAGGTGCCCTTGGCAACTATCTGTGGGTGCTGTTTGTGTTCTCCGAACACGCCCTTCGCTGCAATGAACATTTCTGCAAACCGCGGGTTGGGTTGTTCATTTCCAGAGCTCTGGAGGTTCACACAAAAGAGCTATAGATTTCAGGCAGGGGAATCGAACGCTTGGAAACTCATTCTAGTCCCCCGAAGAGTTCAAATGCAAGTGAGATAATTACCCTTGACGAAAAGTAAACTTCGAGGGAAAATATATGCCTTTCCCCCTCGTAAATTAAAAGCCCGCCAGAGAGTAGGTCTGAGTGTTCAGCGCCGCAGTGCTCTCCTGACCCCCATCCAGGCGGAGATCACATTATTGTCCGCCGCAGCAGAAGGCGGAGAGGAACCCCTCGAATCCCAAGAAAGACACCTCAAAGGGTTATCGCCGGCCCTCCGACGAGATCCTATTTAGGAGCCTCACAAGCGAGCACCCCAGGCATTTTAAAGATTATCCCCCTAAAGATCTTTGAAGATTATGCTAATGACTGCAGATTACACGAGTTTACTGCCAGAGCGGCCGAACAAAACCCGCCTCGTGGCGGCTGCCCGCGGTCATTTTCTGCCTCTCTTTTAAGATGATTTGCGTCTCCCTCCCTCGGCCGTTCCCCTCATTAGCAGCGGAGGGAGGGGGAGGCGCGGGGGGCTCCCGCTGCCCCGCTCTGTATAACGGGGCGGGGGGGCTGCGGCGGCGGCGGGGTNCCGCGGCGCAGCACAACCGCTGGGTGCCCGCAGCGGGAGCAAGGGAGGAGCTCCCAGCCGGTAGCCTTTAAGTCAGACAGTGGGCAAAATCCTGCCAGCGTGTGCCAGGTGTTACACGCGAGGGGTCCCACATACTGCAGGGGGAGAGGAAACGATTGGCAGCCGAAAGGTTTGACGCTGCCTTAATGCTTCGTTCCCTCCCGGCCCCACCCCACTCCCCATCTTGACCTTTTCACTCCACAAATAGATAGATGGCTATATTAGAGTATAAGACCTAGGATCTCCTTCCCGTTTGCTCCACCTGACTGATGCCAGTGGTTCTAGCAATCCCTTCCCCGGAAAGAGCACGTCCTCTGGTCCTGCAAATAAAAGGTGTGGAGCACATCATCGTCTAGGACACTGTCATTAAAACAACTATAGTGAATGTGTGAGAGCATGAATCATGTTCACCGTGTTTGTTTTTCTGATTAAAAATCCTGCCAGGCTAAAGCAGGAGTAAGGGCTCGGAAGCACAAATGCTCCACTGATGTAATGAGAACACATATAATGAAAATTATTCCCCAGCTGAAGACAGTAGCTGCATATTTGGAAATACAGTTTCGATCCTGTTGCTAACTCCAGGACATGGTATGCCGTATGCAAATTATGATTAGTTTCCTTTC
Source organism: Edolisoma coerulescens (assembly GCA_013397115.1). Lineage (NCBI taxonomy): Eukaryota > Metazoa > Chordata > Aves > Passeriformes > Campephagidae > Edolisoma > Edolisoma coerulescens. The sequence goes on along the minus strand of VWZW01004873.1, from coordinate 75,332 downwards.
CTCTCAAAATACAACTGAGAAATGCATGCATGAACAAAAGATGAAAGGCAAAACATTTCATTGTTACTGTAAGTACTTCATGTCATATGTAAAAGCACTGGTTATAGCAGATCAGTTGTCTAAGGATTTGTTGCTTGGTCTATGCATGTGAAGTGTTTTGTTCTGTGATTATTTGATGCCCATCATATGATTTAGAATATACCTCATGCTTATCTACAAAAACAATTGAAAGGATTTATATGCATGGCAATTTTAGCATGGTCTGCAGTTCTACAATCTGCTAGTCTACATGCTCTGTGTAATATATGCTACTCTGAAATGATCCTAACTCAAGTGGAGACTTCTCCTTCTATGTTTGAGTATGCAGTGGTTGCATTAGACTGCCTCCCTGGTGATACAGGGAAATACCTTGGAAACCGTAGGATAGGTAAACAGTGAACGTTGCTGTTGAAAGAGATTTAAACAGTACTGATACGAGAACACAGCAAAAATGAAACTGGCTGGAACAGAGATTAACAGGATGAGCATGCATCTGATACATAATTTGTACACAAAATAGTTCCAACCCATTGATTCAGTTAGAGGAGATTGAATTCAAAATGTAGGCATGGAAAAAGAAAATGATCTTTTACTGATAAGTGAGTATAATTCACACTGTGTATACTGCTAAACAGTGTGTACACATTGATATTGACAGTGTAGACATGGTGTATGAAAATCATCTTCTGCTGAGAGTTGGGAATAATGCAGTCTCCATGACATCCACTGGTGAAAACTTCTGTTTTCAGTCAGGCTCCATGGGTAAAAAGTACCCTAGAAGTTTAATGAACCTTTTAAGAAATTCCATGTATGTGTTAATAATGATGGTTAAAATTGAGTGGTCTGTCTGGGGTATTTTTATGCTCACAATGATGCAGAGAAGACAAGACAATTCAACTTTGCCTAAATCTTAAAGTTTGCCAGATTGTTTTATAGCATTCCAGAGTTCATTGTTCTTGGCACTGAACTTAAAAAATTGCAGAATAGATTTGGAGCCCATTTGGGTGTTAAATTGTTTTTAAAATACACTTTAACTTCTTCCCTTTGCAAATCATCACCTTTTAAGTGGAGGCACAGACTCATGGCAATACTCATGGTTTTATTTACTTTTCTTAGTCTCCCCTCACATTCTCCTCAATCCATGGAAACCACAGTGATTCATCTTCAGCTGAAAAGTGCTGCTTTAGGAAAATCCAGCCAACTCCTTACAGATAGTTTCAGTTGCACTGATTGCACTTTAACCAGTTCAGCACTCTTGGCTCAGGAACACATGGTCAGGTCTTTAGTGAAGAAGGCAGAAGTCTTGGCCATAGGAACTGAGGCTGAAGGGCCAGAGCCAGGTGAGTGCTGAAGAACTTGTCCAGTCCCACCTTTGCTCCAAAAACCTCTTCTTAGGTTGCCTATCAGCTAGCTTACAGCTGCCAGTTCCTCACATTTGCTATCAACCATGTCAAAATTACATCAGCTTGTTTCCTGTTAGATAATTCTAACAGTACCGGGCATGCATGCAGTTATGATAGGAGATCTGAGCGGGGGGTATAATGTTCAAAACAGAGACTGAAGGAGGGCTGGCACCTTGCAGCAGACGGTGAGTGGGTGTATTCTGGGTTAACTACAGTCTTGGAGATGTTGAAGGTAAAAGATCTAGATGATCTTTAAGGTTCATTCCATCCCAAACCATTGTATGACTTTGATCATCCCTGAGGGGGAGAACCTCTGTCTATCTTCAAGTTCTGAAGTTACCAAATCCAAAAGGGGCAGGGCCTTTTATATGTACCTCAGCCTTTTATGTGCTTGTAGAACTACTGAAGCTATGAAGAACCCAGGGAGAGCTGTGATTCATGTATACTCCTCATACTCTCTACAGAGCTCAGCAACATCCAGCACACATGATCAAACTCTACTTTGTTCATATTTATGTTAATAATAGGAGCCTAGTTTTATTTCTAAGGTAATAAAAATGAAGAAGAATGGCATTTTAGTAAGTTAGTTTTAAGACTGCTATTTAACATAGCTAGAGATTCAAACTCCACATTTTCATTTTCAGAGAGAACCATGTGAAATAATACAGCCTCCCTTAAGTCTAACCTAGAATCTCATTGCAATATGGGCATTCTTATATTCTAGATGGCGAACTTCAATTTGTCATTTATTTAAATATTTTGCATAAAACTAAAAGCTTAATAAAGAAAGTGTAAAATCAAACATCACTTAAGGTTGCAAAGAGACAATATATGTATTTATGAAATAATTTGTAAAATTTAGTCACTAACCCCAGGAAATATACTGGGGCCACCATAAAAATAACTGCACACCATAAATTATATCACACTATATAAAATAATACTCTTAATTTTCAGTGTATTTTTTCATACTGACTTGTACACACAGGCATTTTCTTTCAAGCAATGGGAAATATTGATGCATGCTTTTTGCCAGCCTGACAGTAGGATGTTTTAGTGAAGTACTCAGATTGGTTTTATCCAAGAAAGTTTGTGTGTGTGATTTGGTAGCATGCATACATGGGTGAATTTGACAGTATCCATCTTTTCCTGAGAAAAGGAAACAAAAAGAACATTTAAGTCTAGATGATGTGTTGGTTAGAAAAAATTAAATGCATCAAACTTGTTACAAAATAGCTGTTTTAAGGGTTATTGGCCTGCCTCTTTAATACAAAAGATGTAAACCAAAAGAAACATGCTGGGAAAGAGTACTTTGAAAGGAAATTTTCTCCCCAGTGTGGAATACATTGGATCCTCTGAGAAAGAAGACCTTGTGAAACAGCTGCTTCTCTATTGTCTCTGCTACCACCATCACAGAACAGCTAATTTGTCTTTGAGGCATAATCTATATACATATTTATGCATTTTTTGAGATGTACTACTTCCTTTGCTTTCTCAGTAGACTTATTGTGTGATATTTTGCCAAGTGTCTAGGCTCACTGTGTTCCATTTACTTATTCATGTACCTGGTGTAATGGGATGTTCCTTATGTTGGGACAAATAGAAGTTCTGGAGAGAAGGCCAGACTCACACAGGAAAGGAAAGAGGCTTCAGACTCCCTAAAGATGAAAAAGCATGCTCCACCGGTCTAGCACAAGAATTCAGTGCTACAAAGCATGCATGTAAGAAAACCTAAGACATATTTTTTCAGCTGCTTGATACGAACCATATGCACTGGAACCAGGGCCTGTGTTGCATCTGAATTACTGGTGTACACCAGATTCATCTTCTGTTGTTGTGTTTGAGCCTTAGGGCTGGAAATGTGTACTATGAACTGGATTTCAGACTTTCTTCTCTGTTGGAAGCATCTCTTTCCAATACCATTCATCATACAGTGTTGTATGAAACAGGGAACAGGATTCAGAAACATGAAACTTAAATGAGCCCTATGACTGAAGAAGGTATCAGATGAAGCTTCTTGAGAAATCTGGTTTTCAAAAAGTCTCTTATCCTGACTTGTAAAGGGACAAAAGTGACTAAACTGAGTTACCAGACAGAATAGGCTGCCAAAAGGAGTTCTTTTAAGGGAAAACAGCTATTTATATGCTTTAAAGTTACTGCCACTGTTCAAACAGGTAAATTCACACCAATTCATTTCCATTTATGTTTCATCTTATTTTTGACAGAGTAAAAATGTGCAGCTGAAATACATGTATGCAGCCCTCTTGTGAGCCTTAATTACAACAGTTGTGCTAATCACAGAGGCAGAACACTTGTATATGCACATAGCAATTGGAAGGGTAAACTCTTTCAGTAGATTAATCACCTTTTAATTCAAAATCCCTAATTATAGTTTTAATGCTTCATGGAAGGAAACAAAGGGAGATTACATCTTTTCTCGGTTTTATTCCTTTGCCCGTAACAATTTTAACAATTTGAATTCCAACTCTCTACAGTAGTTTATATGGCTTGTGTTTTGTGAGAGTGTGTAAAATGTAAACTCTATTTTATTTCTCTGTAAATGTCAGGAGAGTATAAATCAATAATAGAGTGGTAACTGTGCAATTAACTCATGTCACCCCTGTACCTTCACATTAGCATCACTGAGAATGATCTTACCCTTTCAGTGACCTCAGTAAAAGCAATAACATCCTTTTCTGCTAAAGTTAATTTTTTAAGTGAACTTAAAGCTCCTGAAAGGTGATAGATTGACAATCCTGTAAAGTGAAGTTCCTTATTTGGTCATTGACTGTGGGTAGTACGTAATTCCACAAATTATCTAGTGATCCAACCCTGTCCCAGAAGGATAAGACTGAAGTCTGGCACTTCTTCTTTTGCCCATTTCATTGAGGCATCACAACTTAGATGTCAGTTGTCAGGATAGTTTCTGATGCAGTTGCTATCAATTAGCAAGCAGAGTTGGAATTCCAATTCATTTTCATTTACTGTAATCGGTATTGACAGAAGGTAGATAGAGGGCCACCACAGACATGCAAGTGTAGGTCCTGTATCCTATCCCCTAAGCTGCTTCATTTGTAAAATGGCACCTAATAGCAGTTCAAAGTGAATTAGGAAATCCTTGAAACAACTAAGAAAGTTAAGTGCAATGTAATAATCTTCTGTCAAGCTGGTAGTAAGATTTTGAAGGCTAAAGCTCTGAAAGCTTTATGCATTACTGGGGAAAATGAAAAAAATTCAGCAAACAGGCAAGTGCAAGATAATTTAATTACTCTCACAAGTGTATTTTCATGTATGGATTTTACATCGTATGATAGTACTAATCAAGTCTGTGTGCATTTGCCAGAATTCTGAAAGGTAATGGCAATCTGAGCCTTGCGACTACAAAGATTTTCTCTTGTCCCCTCTGCCATGGATCTCAGCCAAAGAGAGAAATGTCTCTGTCCCCTCTCTCTCTCTTGTTTACAAGGAAAATGCCCTGAAAGCATTCCAGGCCAGTCTGGATGCGGCTTTGAGCAGCCTGATCTAGTAGAATCTGTCCATTATCTTTAAGGTTCTTTCCAACCCAAACCATTCTTTGAAAATATGCAAATACTTTCCTATTTCAGAGCAGTATAGGGTACAAACAAATATACAGTGAATATGAACTGTTCTGATACACTACCAATAATTGAGTCAGATATGAACCTGAGGTAAGACCATACCAGGATTCACTCTTTAATGGTTGAAGGGTTTTTCTTTCCTTGAATGTAGGTGCAGTGAAACATCTGAAGAGCTATTAAAATGGCCCGTGTTTCTGATGGATCTCTTTGTAGATGTACTTCTGTATTTCTGTGTACACATGGAGTTATTCTCACCAACATGCAAAGGAGGAGAATAGGAGAACCAGAGCTGCTTCAGTACTAGCTATCTGATGTGTTGAAGGGATTCTTGTTTGGGTGAGAACTTGCCTTCTCTCTGTACTTGTGTTCATATATACACACCCTAGCAGAATGGGGGCAAATTCAAAGCAGATTTCTTCGCACTGTCCTGCCAGGGCGCCATACCCTCTACCCCACTTTCAATGTGGCCATGAAGAACACCAGGGGTTTGCCTTTGACATGTGCAGATAATTGTGGTAGCAGCAGCAAGGCACTTTGGGGTGTTTATACAGAGATCTTCACTGTATTGCCTTTAAATTTAGATGTGTGGATACACATTGCACTGGCTACTGGCCTGAGCTTGCCTGCCAGTACACATAAGACGTGGCCACACGGTCCTATGGACCATAGCAGATTAAAAAAAACAAATTCCCCTTTTGTTCTCCATTAGTCAGTGGTGTAATTGCAACCAGCAAAGAGCTTGTCTTCTGCTTTCTGCTCCAAGCAAAGAGTTTTGCCATGAACATTGTCCTCTAGTTTTATGTGAAAGGTGAGGGGGTGTGCCTCTCATTTCAATCTTTTTTGGAAAAAAAAAGTACAACCAATACAGTATTTAGCAGGAGCAATTTAGGCCCTTGGACTGTGTCTATACTAAGAGATGTGGGTAAGACAGGAGTTAAGGGTCCTACTTCTTTTCCTGTGGTTTTATGGGAAGGAAACCTGAGAGGTTAGGCTGGAATGGCCTACAGTTCTATCTGTGCTTTCTACACCACCCCTTAATAGACAATGAAGTGAGAAGAGATAGAGGATATATTGGATATACTGTACATAGTCATAAGTCCTTGTAGTATTCCTATCATAATCAAGTCCTACTATTTTCTTTACAGTGAGCTGTTTGTTGCAGCTCTCTTAAGACTGAATCTGGTCCTTTGAAATGTGACAGGGGTCACAAATTTGGAGGAGAGGACGATGGAATTTTTTTAAAAGTTGCAGGGACTTAGGCATATCTTTCATAAAATCTGTTGAAGGATGTGTTTGCAGCCCTTGAGATAGTTTTTAAAAGATTTCCCCTTTGTCTTAGTATAATATTTTCTTATCTGGTTTGAGTGCAGTTACCTAGATTGGAAAGTGCTGTAGTGCCAGGTTACAGTGATGGTTTTCCTGTGGAATTCCTTCCTGGGCTGCCTTCAGGACATTTGCATATGGGGCATCTCTTCTTATATTTAAATCCAAGCACTCCCCAGTATGCTATCGCATTAATTGTACACTGGAAAAAAAAAGAAGGAGAACCCTGTGACCTGTGTATGTGTCGTACTTAGTGAGAACCTAGGGAATTATTTAATGAATTAAATCACCTCAGATATTTCTTCTACATTCTTGAATAGCCCACCAGATCCCATATGCCTGTAGAAATTGCTATAGGGCTCAGGTGGTCCCTCATTAGCTATAATGTCACTTAATTTCTTCCATCTTTATGCTGGAAATACCTTCAAATAAAGCTTGATGGCATAATTCTCGGTGGCCATAATTAACAAACGAGGCAGAGGTGGGACAACAACCCACATGTGAGTGCAGAAGAGATCCATGTTGGTGGCAGACATCACAGTGTTTACCCAGTGGCAGCAAGGTAGTGAACTCAGCTGTCACTGGCAGTATTCCCTGCAGGGACAAAGGTAGTGTTAATTAAAATTCACTATGTGCAAAAGGGCCATTCCTAATGAACATGTACTGATGAGATGTTTAGCTATGTCTCTTGCATCTTCAGATGCATTAGAAATAGCTTTCATGAAAGATTTCTATTCCCAGGAAGGGTTGTCAATTTTCCTGAAGGATTTCAGTCAGTACCACTGTTTTCTATGTGGAACCACGCAGTGACAGGCAGAGCACACTGAAGTAGAAAGTGTATTAAAAGTATTGCTATTTTGCAAGAGAGATTCAGCCTGAGTTTTTAAGTGGTGGTGTCAGTACTCTGGTGTCAGAAGAGCTTCTCCCTCCTTTCCAGCTGGTCATGGGAGGTGGAAGAAATTGCCTCCAGAGGTCTCTTCCAACTTAACATATTCTATAAGTCTATGAAAATTTCAGCATTTCTGTGAAGGACAACTAGTTTGATAAATATGAGCAGAAATGGGTTAATTTCATATGAAATGTAATGTTGCCAAAGTCAATAGTAAGATTCCTTTTGCCTTTGAGGGAAACAAAACGACTTTTGTTTGTGGTGGAACGTGATTTTTTTGCACTGAATCCATTATAGAATGTACAGGCAAACATTACCATACAATTGTAACAATTGTTTATCACAACTCCACCCTGACATGTAATGACAGCCATAAGCATGGTTTGACTTACAGATCTTCTGTAAATACTTGCTCTGGTTCAGCACCAGGTCATATTGCAGCCAAGGAATCCTATTACATCTGTCTTTATCTTTTTTGCTGTGGCTATGAAGCTGTCCTCAGAGCAAGACCAGACCCGACTCTTGCAGCACATTCTCGGACCCCACATTCCAGGGTGTGCCTGTTGTGTTTTCATGGCAGAGATCTGCAAGGCTGCTCAGCATAACTCTCCTGCAGAGCAGCCTAGGTATAGTCACAGGCTTCAGAGAGTCTATGCATGTGAGAAAGCAAGAAATCTTCATTTGTCTTTTCCAATACCTAAAGGGAGCAGACGAGAAAGATGGAGGACTTTTTTAAGGGCCATGAAGTGATACGACAAGGGGGATGGCTTTAAAATGAGGGAGGGTAGGTTTAGTTTAGATATTTGGAAGAAGGTCTTTACTGTGGTGGGGGTGGTGAGGCACTGGAAGAGGTTGCCCAGAGAACCTGGTCGAGCAGAAGGTGTCCCTGCCCATGGCAGTGGGGCTGGAACTACATGGTCCTAAAGTCCCATCCAACCCAAACCATTCCATGATTCTATGAATAGTAATTGGGCATATCGGCATATCAGCTGGTATTATTTACATAACCAAATGGAGTTAGGCACTTGGCAGCTACCAAAATTCAGTGTATTAATGCAGCACCTGAGAGAGTCTGAAAATTCTAGCTGTGTGCCCCAGTATTCCTGCTCCATCCTGCTGACTGTGCTGTAAAAGTCTAGGCACAAGGATATAACCGAAGCAGCGAAATGAGCTTGTTTACTACGGTTGTCAGTGTTTTAGACAGAATTCTAAGTTTCAGCTTTGCAGAAATAGCGTGAGCCCTGACCGAAAACATTGTCGCTCTTAAAGGAGATATGCAAAGTCGCTGTCAAATGGGGCGTTTTGATCAGCTGCCTTTCTCACAGTGAGCGCTAGATGGCCATCTGGCCTTTTTCTTTTTGCCATGCTAAACCTTAATTACGATAAAGCCCCTGTGGTGTTCTGGATGACTATAAATAATATCACATTAGGAAATTATTCAGGAAAATTTGGCCCACGTTAGACTGATTGCATCAGGGTCAGAAATACACAATTTTGTATTGTACCTGATAACTACACTCTGTGGTCTATATGAGATGTCGTAAAACTAATTTTAAAAAAATCTTTTTGTGAAGAAAAGTGAATTCTCTGATAAAAATCCCTAAGTGATATTTCAAGGTATATTCTGGTGTTGTAACACAGCTTATTTCCATGAAGTAAGACTGCTGCATGGTATAGGTGAATGTTCACAAATCTTTTTAGTGCCAGTCCCTAAATTAAGAGGCATTTCATAGCTATCAGTCTATAAGATGATCTGAATACTGTGGATAATTTGCATTCCCAAAGCATAGGAATCTTTGAGAAAAGAAAAGTCACATTAACGAGAAGTGTTCACCTTGATCACCCATAACTCTAGGACAAGCGTTGCTTTATTATTTTGCAATGCATATCTTCTTTTTTAACAACTGTAAATTCTTCAGATTTGTTTGTAAAACTTGAATAATTGAAAAGGATTTGATGGAAATCCTTATTTTTCTCACATTTCTGTAGAGCTAGTATAATATTCTTTCATTGAAAAGGCAATATGGTTCCTAAAGTCCTAGTAACAAACTAGAACACTAGTCCTTCTGTTTTCAACAGGGCCTTTGACTTCCACAGGTTGAATAAAGTTCTTACACATTATTTTCTTATCCCATGCTTTCACTATCTCTGATAGAAATAGTAGAAATTTTCCATCATCTGTTTTTGGTTCATTTTACAGTAAGAGAGAACCTTTATGAAAATGGTAGAGCCATTACCCACTGAAATTAAATGCAGAAATTACTAAAAAAGCCTTATATATAATTTGGAAACACCCAATAAGTTATAAAGTAACAGCTATCTCTAGAATTATGCACTGACATTCTCTTTCTCTCTTACAGTTAGGCATTCCAAAAAACAACTCACTATTTATTTATAGAAAACCTACTGTACATTCTGGAACAACCTGTTGAATTTCTTTGATATTCCCTACATCACTGCACAAATCAGAATTGTTTAATAATGAGAATTATTAAGTTCTCTGAAATTGTTTTTAAAAAATTATCCTTGCTTATGCAGAAGATGTGTACACGTTTTGTGACTCCTTTGGCTGCAAATTAATTTAGATAGACTTTTATGGGCAAAGTAAGGTAAATTCTGGCATTACTAAGTGGGATTAAATATTCACTTCTTATTTAGGATACTCCTGGATACCTATATGAAATACTGTCAAGATGTGAGATCTTTATGTTCTGCCCAAAGATTTGAGACGCATATTCAAAACAGTTTTCTGGATTTTAGGCCGATGGCGTGTTCTTCGTTTATGTTAGCCTCGAGTGGTGGATCTTTATTGACCATAAATTTCTGGCACTCTTAGAGTGCAGCTGTTTCACGTTTAATATTTGGATGGCAGAATGCTCAATAGTATTGAAAGCCAAGGAATTGGATTTGAGTTTAATGCACTGCTTATTACTCTCAAAGAGCTATTTATTTCAGGGGGGATCAACTATGTATGAGAGCCCTTATATCAAACAGATGAGCAGTTCTTTGCTGTAGATAGGACAAATCCTTCTTTTAAAATCTTCAGGGCACATACAATGCTACCCCAGGTAGTTCCCATTACCTTCTAATGGGTAGGTCTGGACTCTTGTATTTGGCTTGTTTTCAAAATGTATTTGGCATCTGTGAGTGGCTTTCAGTCAGATTCCAGTGCATTTTGGCAGGCAACCCTAACTTGGTCCTTTTTCCATGCTGACCCTACTTATAGCAGGAGGCTGGCCTAGATGGCCTCCTGAAGTCCCTTCCATCCTGAATTATTCTCTGATTCAGGAATTTAATTTGTTCTCCTGTAAAACATTTTGAGGCTTTTTATGACTTCCTACCAGTTCCTTCCTTTTTAAACTTTGGTTTTCTGCCTGTTCTGGGAGAAAGCTGAAGTTATGGTTTCTAGATTATGAAGTTGGTCTCTAAGTCTACATTTATGCTGTGGAATAAAGCAAAAATAAAGCCGGAGGATGGAGTTGAGCACTGGATCGCAGCTGCCCTGGCAGTTTAATTTTTATTAAACCCATTGACACAGTTTAGCCTTTCCCAAGTAGCCTGTCAGATAACAGATAAATGCCTGGATATTCTTTTGTAGGTGACTATTGGGAAATAGGCCATTCCCAGAAGGTAGAATAGATGGATCTTCCCTGTCCTTGGGGAGAAGAGAATTTTCCATGAAGATGTGAGCTAATCAGTGTTATTTCTCTTCAGGGCTGCTCTAATTTTTCTATTAGGATAGATATATTCTCATGCTCTGAGGACCATAGTGAAATGTCTGCTGATCTCAGAGCAGGCACCAGGCTCAATAGCAAGAGCAATGTGATTTGCAGACATAAACTTGAAGGAGACTGTAGTTAGGTTACTGGTGAGTGAGAGGTAGTGGCTCTTGAGGAAATCCTTCATTCAGAAATTTGATTAAGCATGCAGATTTTCTGCTGTTGGGCACCGTGAGTGTGAGAGTTGTATGGAAGTTAAGGATGCTTGATAACTTAGAAATAAGCTAAACTGTCAGACATCCCTCCCTGCAAAACTTGACAATTAAATGTAACTAATGCAAATGTGCTTGAATTTCTTTTAGTAGCTGTATTCAGTAAAAGTGGACTATGCTAGAACTTTACCAGAGCTACTGTTACTAAATGATCTCTGATTGCTCTATTAGGGCAACTGTTTCTAAGGCTGGTTGCTTGAGAAGGAAGCTCTCTAACAAGCTATGACAGGCACTGTACAGTCAAATATATTGACTTCTAGAGGGTAGAATTAACTGCTTGCTTGCTTCCAAGATCATAACTTTCCCAACTGTATATTCTTTGGATAGTTTGCCAGAGAAATGAGTATTGTAAAGAAATTTGCCAGATCGTTTCAAAGTTCTTAAGGACCTTTGGAAAGGCACCAGCAAGTCCAGCAGCCTTCTATAGGGTAATATCAGCAAGTCCTTGTTTTATCTTCCTATACTGGAAAGGGGACTGAAAATAAAAAGAATGGTTGACAGTTTGACATGTTTTAACAAGTTGTTTATAGACTTGACTTTGACAGGAATTATTTATTGGAACCTTCATGTTCCTGATATTTATAGGATTTGGATTTACTTGCAGTAGCTTCTGAGTTTCTTGATTTGTAGAATCAGTAGGTGGAAGGTTATACTGACTTTGCAGTGCTGGTGACCTTTGCAATGTCTTGCTACCATCTTTACCGCAAGTTCCTATTTGGCTCAGAGTCCTCTTCCTGGTGATCCAAGGGAAAGAAATGAAGCCTAACACAAGCCTTTAGAAGAAATAGGAGTCAAAATATGTTTTTGGTGATATTTCTGAAATGTTCTCAATCTGCATTTTCCACTAATCTAGTAATCAGATCAAAAATGCTGGGTTTTGGTGCTGGCTTTCTAGTAAATTACTGAATAGACCCTTGTAGTAAACAGATTGTGCATAGAGCAACACAGAACATAAAGTAAAATTATAGCAAAATTTCAGGTGCTAACCTAAAATGTTCCTTGCTTGGTATCAAAATAACCAGTATTTTTTTCCAGAGAGACCTGTGAACATAATGTTTCTTTGGCATGGGTGATATCTCCATGTTTTGTGTGCATTTTCAAATCACTGACATTGTGGCAACATGGTTTCATAAACACACAGTGTTGTAGCCATTGATTCCACATGGAATGTCTTGCAGGCTTTCCCCTCATGGAGATCACAGGTTATAAGTACAATCATATTTAATTCTATGAAATGGATTACTTGGGCAGATTTCCTGAGCTTGAAATTTACCTGTTTCACTGTTCTCATAGCACTTGGCAGTAGTATTATGTATATGCTCACCTTGAAATGAAAGCCTTCTATCCCAGTTCAGTTTTCTGAAACACTGGGAACTCAAAGTTTTTGTCGCCACTGACATCTCACATTTTCTCTTTTTTTCCCCACTGTTTTTAGTATATCACCATACGTTCCATATTCTGCTTCAGGATGCATTGTGACAGATTTATTAGCATATCTTAAGTGAAAGACTCCGAGAATGTTCCATTATTAATAATCATCTGTACTATAACCACATAGCTGAAAAATTTGACACACAAAATATATTACAGGTATTTCTAATAAACATTATAGCACTTCATTGGTGATGATGCCAGCTGAAAATTCATAGCTGATTTATAATTGATGTATAACTAAACAAACATCATCATATTAGTAAAGAGGTAGGGAAACTTCTTTCTGCTTAAAGTATGTCCAAACTTTCATGAAAATTAATATAATTCTTGACAGTCTGAAATGCTTGCGGTATAATTTGACTTGGTTCTTCCAGTTAAATGCTCAGGTTTTATCAAATTAACTCTCAAACTAGTTCTGAGACCTCACTATGCTGTTTCCTTTGCTAAATGTGTGCATTCGAATCTCAGAAGTAAATAAGATTTTCCAGCTGCACTGTTCAAGATCCCCCTGAGTCTATACACTATCTGAACACACACTGTTGTCCCAGAGAAGTACCCTAGCAGAGCTGGCCAGACTGCTATTTGGTTTTATTTGCATGTTTCCAGCTACTTACTACAAACATTGAATGACAATATGCTGTATTTTTTATACATCCAAAGACTGTAAAATACAACATATTATAAAAAAGATTTTTTTTTTCCTCTGTGTAGTTGTTGCAGTGGCCCAGCCCACTTTGAGGCTGTGGCAATCAAACACCATCCAAGTTAATGCCATCCCATGGGTGAGTTTCCCCGCCCATGAAAGTGAATCTGAGGGCGGGTCAGTGGGCGGCACTGAGGTATAAGCTGCCTCCTTCTGGGTGGTGCCCAGACTCAAGCCGCCTCCCCCTCTTCTAGAAAGTTCTTTGGTATTCGATTACCCATTGGTCCTATGTTGTAACTCCCGCCTCCATGTTTTCCTCATTGGTTGTTGTTAAACTGTTTCCTCCCCCTTGCCTATTTCCCATTGGTCCCTTCACTTTTCTCCACTCATAACTGTGCCCCTATAAAAGACCATGTTCAGCCTATTTCAGGGTTCTTCTGGTCCCTCGACCCTTCAACAGTAAGGCTGTGGGAACCTATACCTGAAGCCCCTCTCTTGTTCTTTAACTCCAGGTGACGCCAGCCTTCACCACCGGCACTAGACGTGGCTCCTCTGAGGAGGAGCCAGCACATGTGCCCAACCTGCGCCCTGAACCCCACCGAGACACCCCAGCAAGGACGTCTGTGGGAAGCGACGCTGCGTCCCTTCCAACCAAGGGCATGCCGAGGCTCAGATAAAGAGCACCAGTGTGATGTAGTTAGTTATATTTTATCATGTCGGTGTGGAAAATATCTACATTGAGATTGTATTTCCCTGTTTAATATTTAATGTTAAAATTAGTCAGTTTATTTTATGGTGTATTTTGGTTTGTAGTATTCAGCTTAAAAAATACAGACATTTACCTTGAGATGTTTTAGAGGTCATGATACTTATCAGCTGTAGACATTTAAAAGCTAGAAATTCCATCTTTTCCCAAGATAAAATGTGTGTGGCAAAATAAGGTCCAACAGACTGTACTCATGTATCAATGTAAGCTCATACCTAGCCATTTCTAGTAGGAAGCATACAGATACGAAATAAGGAACAAAGCAGCACTGGAAAGGGATATTGGTATCCAATCTACCAGTTATTCAAACATTTGCAATAAAATTTCCATCTTCTTCCTGCCAGACATAAATAACCCTGGGTTTTGGAGCGTGATTTTTAATCACAATAATTTTCTTGATCCACTTCACAAAGCATCCTCATGAACAATTCTGTGGGCATAACTGATATGGCACGCTGAGATGTAGGGTAGGAAAAAGTAGTCACAGACAAAGGAGATGGGGATGAGAGCTTTTAAAGTATCCATCTCCTGCAATAGCACATACTGGAGTGCTTGAACATATTTCGTTCAAGGGTCTTATAAAATATAAAATGGTATTATAGGTTAAGCTGCTTGTGGAGCAAATAATATTCTTTAAGAAAAAATGATTGTAGTAAGAACATGAGCACCCCTATCCTCAGTCATGGGTACATAGACCATGATGTTGTATCCTCTCTGTAGCAGAAAACACTGATGCAGACTTCCACTGCTTGCAAGGAATGTGCTATGTCAAAGCAGTTGTCCTACATTTGCATGTGAGGTGTCTGTGGCACACAATGCTGAGCTGTCAGCTTCCCAACACGATCTTCAAAGAACACGCAAGCTGTTTCAAGTGACAATTTCCACTATATCTCTTGAGAAGAATTGACATACAATCCGTTTACATCCCCCGAGAGTTTTAAAAGACAGAATAGAAAGTTTTTGTATCATGTAAGGTGCTATGACCAAGAGTGAGAAGCTCATGGCCAACTGACAGGTGGAGGGAAAAGACACTGTATCATGCTGTTATCAACTTCTCTTATTGACTCAATCCCACCATTGTTTTCTAGGAAATAAGTTTTTCATGACACTTCCTTCTTGAAAGACCTTCCACTAGACTTTTCTCTTATGACCTTCAGCAGTAAAGGGAAACTGAATTAATTCTTTTTACTGAATTTATATTTATAAATTAAAACTATTTATACCAGAATAAACAAACGCTACCTTTGTTTTTTTCCTATATCTTCAGTTGCTTGCCTTCTTCCTTTGAAATCTGCAGAGTTTCAGCATTACACTCATCCATCACTCACAGGATAAAACATCCATTACTGAGCTACAGTGAAAACATCCCTCAGAGTAGGGGAACTGGAAGAAAAGCACTGCAGTATCATCAGACTATCTCTTGCCTTATGAGTTTTGGCATTTCCTCCCCAATTACTTATTTTTATCATCTTTTACCTCTTGGTAATGATCTACAACTGAAACATCTCTGGGCCAACTGCTCATTTTGAAATATGTCCAACGAGCAATGTACTCTTTCTGCATATTCAAACTGTGTGTTGGTTTTAAATCTTGATTACCGTAATTGCTGATTGTACTAATTTTTGTGGATTAAGCATGTGGATCAAATTCATGGTAGTGCCAAATATAGGATCCTAGAAAATTCAGGCTGGAAGGAACCCCAAGAAATCTCTAGTTGAGCCTAGCTCAAACTGCGTTCAGTTGTGTGGTCAGATCACAGCTTTAACTATTTGGGTCTTGAAAATCCCCAGAGGTGGAAACTGTACAACCTAACAGGGCAACCCATTTCATACTGTGACGTACACAAGGCAAAGATTTTTTTCCTTCTGTCCTATCTGTGACTTTTTTGTTTCAGCTTGTGCGCATGATCGCTCATGTTCCAGTCATTCACTGCTGCAAAGGGCATTGCTCCATCTTCCTGTTGATCTTGTTGGAAGGATACTATTAGCCCCACCTGAAGGTAGGGTTCTCTTCTCCTAGGATATTTTTCCCATCCCTTGACCATGCTATATTCTCTTGTCCAAGCAAATTAAATTACAGCAAACTTCTGTCATGGACAAATCCACCTGTTGACCAGGAGTGGGAACCGAGTAAAAATAATAGGCCAGTGTGTCAGCTCACCAGAGAGGAAAGGGCTAGATGCCTCAGGTAGAGAGTGCAAGTCTGGTTGCAGAGAAGGAAGAGACTTTATAGAAAGTCATGGCTATTTGGAGCATCCCTGAAAATATCATAACCCTCCTAAGATCAGGTTTGAAGAAAAGGAGTGAGAAACATTCTGCAGAGGGGGGTGATTTCTGCATTTTTTTGTTGTAACATTTGTTTTGCTGTCTCTCGTGTCATTTACTGTCACAGAGAGTGGGCATAGACCATCACGCTTATGACTTATTGATGGGCCTATCCTTTGTGACAGTGCTCTGGTCTTTTTTGAAGCCTTTTATAAGTTTGGGCTCTACAACATTTGTGGTACTTAGTACCACAATTTAATTCTTTTCTTTATGGAAGCACTTGCTTTGTTTTTAAAATAATTTGTTTGCATGCTGCTCCCTCTTTGCCTGTAAAAGTTTTAGTCATCATTCATTTTAATGCACTTCTATTACAGACTTCCTTAACTGTATTTTCTCATCTGAAAAATCCTAATTTACATAATTTCTCTTCAGCTGGTCAATAGTACTGATTATATTTTCTTTCTAGTTTTTCTAGTACTGCTGGAACCTGTTCTCAGTGGACATACTATTCAAGATGTTACACCAATGCAGACCTGAACAGTGATATAAGAATATTCTGTATTATACTTCCATTTTAAAAGTTGATGAAGAACTCAATTACACATCCTTTCTGGTAAGTGAACCTTAAAACTTTCATAAGCTGGACAATGCTTAGATATATTTTTCCCTTCCATTAGTGTTTCATGTTTATTCTTTTGCAAACTACCTTGATTAATTCTGTTATCTATGTTCAAGTGGATGTTCTTGTGTATCTTCCAAAACTCAGTTTCAGTTTTATAATCCAAACTCTTTAGGTATGATGGATGATTCCATGAGAAATTATCAATCTATCTTATTGTTTTAAAATCTTCTTTTAAACTATTTCTACTTAAGTTATTCTAGAACATCAATATGACACGGTTTTCATAGGATTTTGTCTTTAAATTTCTTTTGTGTTACCCAAAATGAATCTCAGGCAAATCCAGTGGTGTTTTTTATACTGCAAAACAAAACAGGTTTTTGGTAGTTTAACTACCAAATACATTTAATGTATTAAATAAATGTATTTAATTAACGTATTAATGTATTAATACATTTAATGCATTTTATTCCAGAAAAGATTCTTTAGGCTCAATATGAAGGCCCTCAAGCTCTTAGCCGTGCTGCTTCCAGGCAAACGAATCTTCCCTAGCAGCCCAGCCTTCAGTGATCTGTGGCAGTTTTTAGATAGATGAGCCTCTCAAACATTGAAACATTACAACTGAAGCTTGCCTACATGGCTTGCACAATGTTACACTCTCAGGGATGTAACAGGGGTGTTTAAAGCAGAACTTCGTTACCCTCAATATCTAAAAATAAACACAATCTGGACAACTACCATTGCCTCTAATCCCACTTTGAGAGAGCAAACTCTTGAGCTACAGAGGACTCTGGGGCAGTAATGGGCCCCTCGACTTTCTCACAAAAATACTGATTCATAAAGACAGACGGTTTTGACCTTGCACTCATTCAAAACTGCTGCATTTGCTCTGTGACTGTTTTAATTAATGAGCTTACTGAGTCTTATCATGTGAAATGAGAAGCAGAATCTGTTTTTTCTAAAAACTGAAAGTAGTCACACAATTTTTTTTTAATTTTATTTTTTTAATAAAGAATAAATCTAGTTTAATCTAGTAAAGGTTTTTTATTTTTTTAGTGTCAACTATGTCACTCAATCATGTATGATTTTAGGGAGGTTTGGATACAATTTTCACAGTCAATCAGCTAGATCTGAATTAGTTTTACCTGGAGACTTGCGATCACTCAGCAGAATAAGCGGTTGGGAGCAGCAAGAATTACTAAAATATCCAGTAAAACAAAAGGTCCCATTCCTTCAAGAACAGAGAAAAAAAGACACTTAATCTTGCATTTGACCCACTTCCACCTAACTAATAAAATTAAATGCAAATACACTACAAATAGAAATGGAGTTAAAAATAAGGATATGAATATATAAGAAAAGGAAATTAATGAAATGCATTTTTAAAATTTCTAGCACTATGAGAATAAACAAAGTAAAAACATCAGGAGCTAAGCTCCATACATTTTTAAAGAGTCCTCAAGACGTTAAGAAAGTGTACTCAGTGTTTCAATTCCTGGTTTATTTTTTCATAGTGTAACTGACCTATGGGAAATTCCCAGGGGATGAAATAGGTTCTGCTGCACTTGTTGTTTCTTTTATAATCAGGAAAAGAAGCATTATAAAATGCCATAACTCTGGCCTCAGAAGTTTGCTGCTCTAATTAAAAAGTGAATGTTCTCAATGTTTTGCCAAATAAAGCTCTTTTATAACAAATAACCTTTTGATGGGGAAACCACACTGTTTGGACACCAAAAGGTAATTTTAAGGCTTATCTTGAGTGTGTGCCATGGTAAATGCAGTCTACAGCTTCTTGCCTTTCCTCTCTTTACTGAGGAATCAGACATATTTCAGCAAACAGCTTGTACAAATATTCTCCTGTAAATGTAACTGAAGTTTGGGGTGACAAATTCTCTTCTAATGACATTTTTAGAAGGATTACGCACATTCCTACATTAGGGAAATGGTTCTATAGGATAATGTTGTGGCACATTTTCTAGTATTAACATAGATTTACACTGCTTTTGTTTAATTTGCACTGTTTTTGCCGCAGAAAACCTCCTTTTGGTCTGACTTTTTTTGGCCTTGCTCTAATATCTTTTCTTCTTAATTTTTTTTTTCAAGTTTGAGGTTATTCAGACAAATTTCATTTGAACTGAGCAGCTCAGTAACTATAAGGGATTTTAAAAACACACAAAATGTAGATTTTCATAGCTATGGGCTCAGTACCAGTCTTACTAATGTTAATTTAACAGTCTTTTAAGTAACTGCAGTGTCAGTCCATAAACAGAGCACCCACAGGCAACACAGCAGTGGTAACAGAAGCCATAGCACCCTAGCTCGCAAACCTTGATAAGGGGAAGGTGGAGGTGAGTGGGGGAGAGGGAGAGATGGCTTTCCTCCACAGTTTTGCACTCCTTTCCATCAGCTTTGGAATACGTGTTTAGGGTATGGCCATTCAAGCCTAATGCTGTGTGAGTTACAGTGTAATATGGAACATCTCTCTTGAATTTTTTTGGTTTGCATCCTCAGATTCCTTGGTTTGATTTGGTTCAGTCCTGAACACTGAATTCCCATTAGAAAATAAGTGAATACAAAGATTTGTCTTGACAAATTGCAGAGGGTCTCCTTGTGGTCTCAGGAAGCCAGGAACTGACATTACATTTTGAGAAGCACTCAGCAGCTTCCAGGTTTTCCTCTGGAGTTAATAAAAGTGGAGAGCAGCCGGGCCACTAATACAAGAACACACCACCCACATCAGCTAGGTAACCCCAGTTCCGGGTATTGTCACCCACCCAAGATCTTTATCACCTTCAGTGGGGCTTTTTCCATTTGTCAAGGAAGATACCTGTGTTCCTTGTAAGTATGTACTGTTATTCCCAGAAACCTGAAAGCAGTAGACAGCATGTTGATTTGTCAGCCTGGGATATAGACAATAAAAGATAAGAAGTTGAGGTAGCAAATACTTTGATATCTACACATCTTTATGTGCTATTGTATTTCACAGTATATATTAAACTTCTAATGTCTTATTACCATGACAAGACAAGAATTGCAAACAGTACAGAACTGCAGGTAATCCATTTTTATGACAAGTTTTCAGTGTGAATGAGGAATAGCATGCATAAGCCATTCTCATTACTGTATTCTCATTGTCCTCCATAGATGTCACACCCAGGGCAATCTGTTCAGTTATTTTTTTTAAAGAATTGTATTTCATTTTAGTAGATGTTCTTTAGCAGACCAGTTATCTGTGTTAGCCACTTCCACAAGCAAATGTAAATTATCCTTGCCCAGACAGTTCAAGAAATGCATGTCAACAATGAGTAATAGTTAGGAGAATTTATGAAATATCTAAATGCTTCAGAAAAATTAAAGCCATTCTTCAGATTCTGGTTGTAGAGATTCTATTCTGATGTGTATGCAAATTAGTTTACAGTAAGGCAGTTTTAATGCATGTTTTTTTAATGAATTGCAGAATATACATATGAGCCATAATTAGAGCTCTTGGGAACAGCATTACCTAAATCTAATATGCTGACATGCTGTCATAAGGTCAAGTAAGTCTTTAAAGAAAAGAACTCCAGTAACCTGAGATCAGAGGCTTCCAGATTTTTCTTCAGCTCTCCACCACTTCTTATTCATGCACATGTTCAGGGAAAAGCTAACCCTTTTTGATAATTCACAAGGCTCTAAGCCCTGCTGTTACCATCCACTGAAGCCATTAAGTAGTACATTATAAATTAATACACATTTCTTACACTGTGACTCTGGCTTTGTCTTTTTATTTGTCCTTGACAGAAAAATAATTTTGAGGATTGCAGCAAGATGAAGAAAACAAGTTCTATAACCTATTAGGTCTTCCTTGCACTTGCACTTCTCTGCTGCCATCTCTATATAAAATTATTCATAGAGCTCAGTTTGTGTATTGATAACTTCCTCAGCATAAATTGCTGTTTATTTGAGTTCACAGGTTACTTATAACAGAAGGATACTGGCATCTATTACCATACAGATGGCTGTTCAGCACAGTGGCAATGTTTTGTCAGAAATTATTTTTCCTCTGTACTACGAGATCTTTAACTTAAAAACCAAAAACCAAACGACAACCCAATGAAGTGTCGGGGGGTGGCGTTTATTCCCTGTGGGGGTTTTTTGCCCTAACAACTCTCTTGGTAAAGTCTGGGAAGTTCTTGTTTGGAAAACATTAAGTAATCTAGGTCAAAAGTCTAAAAACATATGGAATTTTCCATAAACAATACTACAGAGGTTTGCAGTTCAATTTAGGAGTTGAAAAGTGAGCTCTGAGGTATAGATTGCAATTATACAGATATACTGCATGTTAAAATACCAATCTCACAACTCATAATTATGTTAAAAATATGCTGAGGTGGCTAACATCTAAAAATGTCAATAGTACAAGTTTATGCTTTGGGATTAGGACTGATTCCAGATTATGACAGTGAAGAAAAAAACTGGATCCTTCTGTTTTACTATGGATGCATTTGCAGCAGAAGGGCTTGTTGTTTTGTTACACAGCACAATGGGTTTATTCTGATTTATCTGGAGTACACTAAGTCAATATTTGCCATTTGCAGCTCTTTTGAATAGGGCATTTGTGGACAGCTTTGAACACCTTCTTCATGGTTTTCTTTTCAATAATTTTTATTTATTTTAGAAGCTCCAGGTGAGGCTTAATTCTCACTATGCTCGGCACTCCACAGACAAATAGCAAGATAGACTCCCTTCATTAAGGAAAATGCAATTTGAGTAGCAAAGGTGGAGGAAGGACACCAAAATAATCTAGCCTTATTTTAAAGAAAGGGAAAGTCCCTGACAGTGCTAACCTTTTGATTTGGTGCTAGTAAGTTACACTCCTACCCTCATGAAGTATATGCCTATTTTTAAAACAAGCACTTGACTTTCCTGTATTATAAAAGTAATTCCAAATTAATAAAGTGAATTATAAGCTCATGTAGTAGTCTTAAACCTAGTAATATGAAAAACTCATATTTTCCTTACTTTTATAAAGACACGAAGGAGAGACTTGTTTGTTTGATTTGGTTATTATTTAAAGGAAGACTTTCTTTAGAAAAAGAATTCACTGTAATTAGAGATTTTTTCATTTATTTTTTAAGGTTGCAAAATAGTTGCTGCTTTCTGGATTTATTATTTTGTGAACTTGGTCTTGATAAAATCTTTCATTTTTCTTGTAATTCCTGAAATTCCTTTTCCTTGGACAACCTTAGTTTTTATTTTTATATGGTAAAGTATGAAAAAAAGTCTCTACTTAAGCAACATCGAGAAAAATATTTTGATAGGAAGAAATTTTTTGATACATTTAGTTTATGTAGAAATGTCCTTTTTGCTAAATATCTGAGAAAAAAGAGCATTTTTGTACAGAATTTTGAGCTACATTTTAAATCATTAAATTTCTAAATAAACTCTCCCTTACATTTCTTTGTTATCATCACCTAGATATTTGTCTCGTCGTTTTATGCAAACCACTTTCCTATAATTCATTTTCACTGCACTGGATGCCCAACAGTTCCCTGTCTCACCCAGAGTTCAAGCTGTCATGGTCACGCTTTCATCCCTCATTTCTGTTACTCCTCTTTGTTTTTGTGATTTGTGTTCTGTTGTCCAGCCCTTAGCCCTGTAATTTTTTTTTCCCTCAGCTCATGTTGCTTCCTACAAATCAGAGGTCATTTTCCTTTTGGGAGTCATTCAGCCTCCTACAACATCAGATCTCTTATCAAAACTCCCATTTAACAATCTTTTGTCCACCTTTAATCTGTTCATATTGAATGGAAGTTTTTTAAAAAAATTGTGCTTTGCAAATTATGCTCTTCCTAACATAGCTTTCTCCACTCATTTAATTTTCTACAGGCTTTTCTTTCTGTTGTCTCCATTTTCTGCTGTCATTTTTCATTATTTCATCTCTCTAGTTCAAGGCCTGATCTAGCTCCACTTATATAAGATTCCCACTGATATTAGTAACACTTGCAAAAATTAGACACTTCCATCTGGAAGCTTGCTCTTTTTCTCTGTGTAAGCCCTACCCCCTAGACAAAGTGTTCAGTCACAGGACAGTACATCTTCAGTTTTAAAGATGTTTTCATGATTTGAGGACAGACAGATCAGAAGACTGATTGGTTCAGTCCGTGCATGACAGCCCAAATAAATTTATCCCTCTTCCCAGTTTAGGGTTCTTGAGCTGGTCACAGAGGCTTATCGGTGGTTTGGTGAACCAGAGAAACCAGACATCTCAACCTTCACAAAGGACACCCTCAGGAATTCCTGAATAATTTATTTTTCTATCCAGCATAAAGAGATCTGCAGAGACTTCTGTGGAGGAGCCCGAGTGACCAGGGCCAGGAGAAACAGGGAGCAGCACCCTACAGTTTTGTGTGCTTGCTTGTTTTCTTTATAAACACCAACCATGGACACTTGCTGTTCTTTCCAGTTGTAACACTGGCTCCTTTTGCTGCTTTTGCCCTTGAAGAATTCAGTCAGAAGATAGTTGGTCATTAGCTTATGTATGACCTCATTATCTCTGAAAGAGGTAAAAGTCCAGATAAATGTCCAAGGTAGCCATTGTAATGTGGATACTTTCCAGACAGGCATTCAGCACATTAGTATAAGAAATTGTCATTAATCATAATTTCATTTGTTGTGTGAGATCACTGGTAAGTAAGAAAAAGATCTGTTGCATGTTTATGACTGCTTCAACTATTGATTTGGCTTTTGGGCTCAATCCAGAATTCATTTGACGAACGTATTATTCATAATCCCATCTGGATATTGGAATTTATTGGAAGAGTTTGTAAGCAGAGGTATATAATTCTGAATATAAATAGAAGAAAAAATCACAGCTTAGCAGTGTTCAGTTAACCATTGTGAATAATTTTCTTTCCTGACTTCTTCACATATCATCAATTAATTCATAGCAAAATCCAAAGTGTGCTTAGCACCAAAATTGTTTCAGTATGGGTTTGAGAACAACATGCTTGGATAGTGAGAAGAATTGTGAAAAGCACACTGAAAAATGAATTGAAGATTTTTCATTGCCTTCAGAACGCTTCATATAAGTTCCAAGATCAGGCTCATCCTTCACATATTTGTGAGTGAGCCGAGGCTTACTTACTTGAGTGTTTTATTTAATACTTCACAGCTTCTGGTATGAAATATATGTCTTCCTCCATATGAAGAAGTGTTCCTCAGGTTTAAAATTTGTAATATATGTATACACATACATACGTATGTATGAAAGCTACAATTTATACAAATATTTGGAAAAAATCCTTTCATGATGAAGGAACAGTTTGTATGTGGATGGGAAGTGTTACCTGAAAACATATGTCTGGCCAATGCTTTCCATAAAAATATTTCTGACCGACTTGGTTTTCTTAAATCTCTCATTGTGAAACTAGCTGCTATGCTGAGATGATAACAGTGGTTGGTAGCTCTAGGTTTCTACGATTATTACTATCTTCTGAAGCAATAATATAAAATATTTGGGAAGGGATTTTTAACATGCTGTTTCACTGACCTAGCATTTTTTAATAGGCAAGAGTAAAACAGTTATTTGTCTTGACAGTCCCCATGTCTCTATTCTTAAAGTATTTACCTAGTATTGATTTATATGCACTTGTGTATAAATGAATATACCAATGGCAGCTGTTACTGTCTGCCTACAAATAGTACAAAAGCTGGTGCAATTGATAGGAAGGTTGGCAAAATCCTTGGCTGAACAAAGTGGCATTTGTGTTTTTCCCTGCTTATGCTATCAGCCATGTAACCTCTTCTAACAAATGTTTTCATGCACATGTGGATTCTCCCAGCCCATACCCACAGCGTGGATTCACTGGGTGGCAGGGCAGGGTGAGCTTTGCTGTGTGGCAGATTCCTGAGTGCTGTGTGGGGGCAGAGGAAACCAGCAAATCCTCAAAAGTAAAGAAAGGACTCTTGATGAGAAGCCTTTCCTCAGATATTTTGTGCCTCTAGAAGTGATATGTGGAATATTTTTCAGGATGGGTTTTTAAAGTGTTTATTTTTTAGATATGTCACCTAATAATAGTGAATTAGGGAAAGTAATTAATAATTTTTATGTACACATAGAGAGTTTGGGTTCTGGGAAGGAAAAGGATGTCTCAGCACTGAAAAAACTCCACCATGTGCTGTAAAACGTAACATAAAATTAGGCCCAAGTTTTCCAAATATGTATGGATGTACTTAACTTTATTATCTTGAACAGTCACAGGCAGTCAAAAGGTGCAAAGCCTGAGAATCAGTGAGGAAGAATTTTTACTATTATTATAGTGATTTAATTATCACCATTTTAACTTTAGGCTCTGAATTCCCTGTGTTTAGAGCTCATTTGTGTCCTTTTTAATGGTCTAATTTACCTTTAAATGTGAGCAGCAATCCGTGTGAGATTTTCTGGAATACTTTGAAGTCACAGATTTAAAAGTGCCTCTTTTGCCAGTTATCTGAGGTGAGAATCAGGTCAGCTGTATTGTTTAAACAGCTTTAGTCTGAAAAAGAAGTTTGGTTAAATGAAAAAATAAGATGACATTTTTTACCATTTAAAATGTGAATATTTCTGAGAAACCATCCTCATTCAAGAAAAAAGTACCTTTTGTCTCTCATACTTGCCACATAACCTTAGAAAGGACACTATTAGATCATGTCTGGACAAAACATAGCTTATTATTCTTATAACAAATTATTTGCTAGGTGCCAACATTGTGCTGCTTCACGGAATCAGGAAGAAATGGAGACAGCTCCTGCCATGAGGATTTTAGAGTCTAAATATGCAGATCAGACAAATCCACCCCAAAATGCACAGTGTGCTGCTGTGTTTTCATTTGAGCAGACAACAATGTCTTTGTTGAAATTAATTAGCCTTAGTGGACAGAAAAAGTTAATTTACAAAAGCTGTTTTAGTTAATATAAATAGCACATGAGGCTGATTCCAGGACAAACAGGTACACAGAAGCTATGAAAAAGTAGCTCAGAGGCTGAGACAGGCTATAATGGGATGACAAAGAAGAACCAGTTGAAGGCCAAGGACAGAAGTTCAGGCTTAGTGTGAAAGACAAAAAAGCCATGGAAGAGAATTATAGAGGAGAGTGATACAGGTCTTGTGCAAATACAAGATCCGTACAGAGATACATTCTAAATTAAGTGCTAGCAAACTTTCCAAAATATTTTGATTGTCTCTTGAAAATACCCACTTACCTAAGGAAGCATGACAGCAGGATAGGATGTAATTGTGGATGTTAGTAGGTGAAGTGTTCTTTTAATGAAGTAAGAATATATTTGCAGAATGTATCTGGGGAAACATGCCAGGAATTCCAGCTTCCAAACACAATCTTGCTTAAGTAGTATTTAGAAAAATTGGAAGAAATTTTGTCTTGTTTGGTTTATTTGTTCTTATGGATTTTGATTACATAAAGTTTCACTGGTCTTTGAATTTTTCTGCCTCCAAATACCTTGAAGAGTTGTGGCTTTATTTAATTTAAATTCATTTCTCACTTCGTTACCTGGGATAAAATCTACTCTACCCATCAAAACATCTATTTCTGTGACTTGTATTAATGAGTAATTAGCTATTATCAGGTATCTCAGGCTTAAATAACTAATATAGCCTCTGAAAGACTATGGGTGAATGGTCAAACAAAGCAAATTCAATTAAGAAAATGACCAATAATTTGCACCATTATAAACCATATGCCTTGATTCTATAACAACTGCTTTGTATTAAATTTCTGTGGTATAACTAAAGCATCTGTTTTAGAAAACACAATATTCCCTAGTTATTAATAAAGCTGGGGCCACTTTAATTGTTTTTGAATGTCAGTATTGTGTTACCCAGTGCCTGCTGTGTTGCATTCAATTCATTTTTAGGCACAAGATCACAAAAACAATTTCAATAAAACCCACAGGGAAACTGGATGTTCAGGTTGAACCTTTTTCCTTAAACTATAATGTTTTCATCTTTAAAATTCAATCTCCAGAAAAAAGAGGATAGCCTAAAGTGAAATAACAAGTCTCTCAGTGGTCCCTTGGGGCCACATGGAGTAACATCACCACACGTGTTCCTAAGGGTGATCTTAAAAGCATTTTGCCAAATTTCAAGCCCAAAGAAGCTCACTTTTGGTCTCTCAATTCTTTTTTTCAGGGCTCTTATTTGTCAAAGGACTAATTACAAGAATACATTTCTACTGAATGAAAACATAAATTTTAAATGTAATGGAGAGTGACATTAATTCTAAAATTCTCCATCCATACACAGGATTTGCAACCCCAGTTTTGGAGGCTACTCTCTAGTTCTTGGACCACTTCAACTGCAGGACAGCCTTAAATTCTCAGACTAAGGAAATTATCTTAATTATATTAGGATGAAACAGGCATGTTTTCTGGGCTAAGCAACATCAAGGAAGCTATAACAGCTTTGCTGTATTTGTTGTATGAACATCTCAGACTGGCTTTGCATGTTTTTCATAGATGTATAAATGCATTTATTTGAAATTCCTATTTTCTTTGGAAGTGCTCGAAACTACAGGATGCTAGTATAGCTATAGGATCTGCCTTTGATTGTTGATTTCCGTTTTTCTGATTGACAATTGTTAAGATTTGAGATGGGTAATTCTCTTTGGCTCTGAGGCACCATATCACCAATAGTTTACTCCTGTTTCTGGAGACAGGATGCTTATGCCATACATCTCATGCCGTAAACCACATTCCTTGGTGTGATCGTAGTTGCTAGTTAAAATGCACTTAGCTGCAGCTTGCACCAAATATATAACAATATTTACTGGCTGCTGTTAAAACCATCTATATAGGTCTGATATTTGACTGTTTGCATATGTGCATTTTTTTCTTAAAAGAATTAAGTCTTTTGCCTGTGAAGAAAATGTGAAGATATAAAAAGATGTTGGCAAAAGAATTGCAAATTTTGGAAAATAAGGTCACATGGATCAGTGTATTTATGACTTGTATTTTGACAGCTAAAGACAAAGACTCCATTAAATGTCAGAAATATGGCCATTAAGAGTACAGTGTTTATATTATGGTTGTGAAGCCTATGGAGAACTGGTACAAGAAACAGTCTTGTCTTTCTGTTGTCATATCTACCTGAACCTGTAAAACTAAAACTTGGTTTGTCCAAGTGGTGTTTACAGATTGTTCTTCCTTTAGGACTGACCATTGCCATACATCATTGACTTTGAAGTTTTTTTTACATATGGTGAACATCTGAAGTCTGTCTTTACAAGGTTTAACCTTCTTTAAACCAGGAGAAACAGAGATCTATTGTGGTCATGTATGGCACAGGGTTATCAGTTAAAACAGTAGTTGAACAAAAGTTCCTATAATTTCATTCCCTACTACACAGTAGTTTTGGGGAATATGATGCCACTTCTTTGAAGCGTGGATAGAGTATTTAACAAAACGCTGATGGATTGAAATCTGATGCACCAGCTGTGCAGCTGAAGTATTTGCGCAGTTAAAGGTGGGACAGTCACAAGTATATGATATTGTCCAGTTAAATCTAACTATTACAGAGGTCTTGTTGGTTTTAATGGTCATAAACTTAGACCTAGGCTTTGGAAACTCCTGTTCTACATATGATTATTCCATTTAATTGGAAAAATGAAATAATTTTACGTTGCTTGGATATTACAGATATATCAGGCACTGCTAGTACCACAATATGATCAACTAAACATGGTCAGTCTCTAATTGTGGTGTGACAAAGAAATAACCCTGAAAAAAAGTATTCTATTATTTTCATTCATTTGCCTTTTGAACTAAAATTGTTCATGCTTTATTCAATGTAAAGGTAACAGTTCCCAAATAGTACCTTGTTATATTATTAGTTAACTAATAAAAATAGTGCTATATGGTCATGTACTTAAAACATAATTTAATACAGAGAGGTGAGAAGACAACGTTTGGACTGGCAGAGTAAGCTCCTGTTTTCTCAGCTGTTGTATGTTCATTTGTGTAAGCTGTAACATGTCATTGATTTGCTGCTATTAAAGCCAAAAGCCAGATTCATATTGATATTCAAGGTGGATACAGCTGAAAAATCTGAACATTTACTAAATCTTTGTGAAAATTATCTGAATCAAATTACAAAGTTCCATCACAATGTGCAAATGTTGGAATAAGCCATACCAAAATCCTATGTGAAACATATCTGTATATTTCTTACAGAGAAAAAAAAATAGTTTAATGTTATTTGTTCAAACAGATTATCTTGCCTCGGTTGTAAATAATAAATTGTGACTTCTGCCTGTTAAAAAGGTATACTAGGATCTATATTAAGAAGTATTTTAGAAATACATTATTTGAATACACATTTTGGCTACCTAATTTTACCAGAACAGTTTCAGTGGCCAAGGACCCATGGATTTCTATGGCTTCAAGGTGAATATTTTTTTTCCTCTGATATATGCCTTTTTAAATTTCTCACAATATTGCAGGACAACTTAAAAATATAAATATTGGCTGATGAGTAACTTCAGGGTACACTTTGGGAGTTTTATGCTAAGAGTAAATATTTAACATCTATGGTTTTGTTATTAGAATGTCATCTGTTAAGGGTATTTTATTGATCTTGGCTTAGTAGTGTTTTCCTCTAAACTATTCTTTCTTGCTTATCCTTTAAAATTTTTTTAAATGTTTACATTTTGCCTTAGCTAAAAAAAGATACTGAAAAATTGCGTTAATTGGAATAAATATGACTCCTCCACTAGTGTTTTCATATTGACAGCACCTATAAGAATCAAAATGTTCTCTAAGGTTTAGAAGGGTATATGAGGTCTGTCAATACCTATGATTATTTGGCTACTGAGGGAAAACAGGAAGCAACTTTTAAGTTCCATTTTCATACCACTGCTGTGGCAGAGGTAGCCTGTAGCCTTTTCTGCTGGAACAGAATTAAGTTTATAATGCTTGACCATAATGCTTTAATTAAACTGCCTTCTTGCAAGTGTAGATGTGAATGCTTCACTTCAATACATTCTTCTGGTCTCCCAGAAAGTAATGGAACTATTCAATTGCTTAAGTGCCTTTGTGTTTATAGGGATGAAGCCTAAGTTTTCACACAAGACCTCCTTCTGTATAGGTAAAAGGCACAGTAAAATACACAATAAAATGGAACGAAAGCATGAAGTTATTTCAAAGTCAATCACAAAGTCTTTAAGAACATCTACAAAACAATGTATATTCAGATGCATCCAGGGGACAATGCTCTAGTGCATTAAATCTTCTCATTCAAAGACCATCAGGCAGCAACAAACATTTTTTTCTACAGCTCCTGTTAAAGTTACCCACCATCCACATAGTCAAGAAGTTAGACCAGAAAATCTACTGATGTATTTACCCACGAAAAATAAACAAACCCCACAAGCCTTCCTTCAACCAAGGAAGAAAAAACATATGCATTCTAGTGACACAACAGCATAAGCTTCAGTTCATGTAATTGGATGGGGGTGTACATGAAGACCTTGTAGGTACCTGGGTTATAGTATCCCCAAGACATTTTGATAATGTAATTGGGATCAGTGCTGTGCATTCCAAAAGCAAAATAAATTACTCTGTTAGTTGTTTTCATGACTACCAGGGACCATTTCTAGTGGGGAGGTTTTTTTCTACCTGGAGAAAGTATGAATTGCATTAGGGACTTTAAAATTAATCTCAATTTCCCTTCCATTTGGTGACAGAATTTTAGCAAGTTGCTTCCAGGAACCCTTGAGAGCTTCCCTCAGCATCTCATTCTGTTAAAAATATATCCCTGAAAGTACTATGGAATTTAAAATACAGTTATAAGCATTTTGAAATTGGTTTTGATACATCACCACTATTAAAATTTCTATTAGTTTTTTATTATATGTAATTTCCCCATAGCACCATGGAGTTGCCTAATAACAAATTTACTCTTCTCTATTATAGGTTGTATGGGATAAAGTTGAGAACAGTAATGTAATGTAAACTCTGTTCAGTTGGTTGCAACTTTTGAGAAAGTTGTTTTTTTTTAATTTGTTGCTGTTGTTGGTTTTGCTTAAATTTTCACACTTATCTGTACCGTGTTTTGTAGATGCATTTTTGTTAACCACCCTAACTTTAATTTCTTGGACGACAGACCCCTGTGAAAGTTGCAGCTTTCAGAAAGTTGTTCTCATTCAGGATCAACACATTAAGTTTTTTAGCATAGTATGTAAATTATTCAGCTCCAAGTCTGCTCTCTTTCATGACTTTCAGGTAAAACATGGCTTCTTTCAAACTCCAAACAGTCCATAAATTCCCTGGTTTAGTCGCCTAATCCAGAGAATTTCCATTAGGGTTTTTTTTCAATTTCTATTTCAGAGGGGAATGAGGCAGATGATCTGTGTCAGGGGAAATTTGTTGTAGATAGGAGAATGTTTGGGGTGTTCTGTAAAAGTCTACAGAGATCTCATGTTCTTAAATTGAGAGTTTTGCTATCTGAGTAGTTAAGTATTTCTCATTTTTGCTCAGACTAGCGTAAAAACCAATTTGTACAGAATAATTTTTGCAGTTATGAACAAACACCAAAAATATTTTGTGCTTTGTTTCAGGTTAGTGCAGGAACAGAACTCATATTTCGTTTATGAAGGCTGAATTATTGTAGCAACCCTTTCACATTTCTTTATAATACTAATAAATACAAGAGGTTCTGCTGTGGAAAGGATATCATGCTGGCTGTGGTGAGGATAAATTTGGTTAGGAGGAAGAAAAGGTCTACAGCATAGATTGGCTCATAATTAGAATAGAAAAATACTCAAAGAAAAGACACTGTAGGGACAAGAGTTATATACTGACCAGAGATTTTGATGAATGTTTAAAATCTTGTAAAAGAAAAGAAAACTCGTTGTTATTCTGGAAAATAAATGCGGGTTTATGATGTTGGCATAATAGTGTTCCCATGGGTAGAAGAATTTCAGATGCTAGTAAACCGGGAAGTTGAGGCAAAAAAAGTACTTCCAAAGCTCACAGGTTTCGGTGTCATTAAAAATACAGTATTTGTAAAGCAGATATAAAATATCTGGTATGTGAGTGGATCAAAAAGGAGCTAACAGAGCAATTATAACTGTACTGGAGGATTTAAAGGAGGAAGAAAGAGTTCTTGCTAAAGCTTGAAAAAAAGAAAAAAAGAGGAAGTCAAGTGTAAGGGAAATCAGATATTATTTTTTCCTGGTCTCTCGCCAAACACCCCATTGAAGAGGCAGACCTTTATTCCAGTAAAGAAAGTTTTCTTGCCAAAAATGTGGAGGTGGCTACTTTGCTCCGAGCCAAGCTGAGAATGAA
This sequence comes from Edolisoma coerulescens, assembly GCA_013397115.1. Classification (NCBI taxonomy): domain Eukaryota; kingdom Metazoa; phylum Chordata; class Aves; order Passeriformes; family Campephagidae; genus Edolisoma; species Edolisoma coerulescens. The sequence continues at coordinate 43,044 of VWZW01004873.1, read as the reverse complement.
TTATGAAAATAATACTTAACATCTACTGGGACCTTCAGTCGTCTGTTACAGCATGTTGAAAGTGCCTTTAATTCAGGAAGATCTGGATTCTAGCTCAGGCTCAGAGGGAACTTGAGGGCTTTATGGCTTCCTTTTTTTCTATCAAGTTTTATAGCCCATATTTGTAGTAAAATAATGTTGTTTGAAGTTTGTATGTTTCATGGGAGTGGTGCCTTAAAGAAGTTATTTCAGTTAAATGGCACCAGATGGAGTGTTTAGTTTGTGACAGGATTCCACTGTTTAGCTTGAAATTACGTTCTTTATTTGATGGCTTTATGGTATCAACAGCTATTCCAATGGCATATATTCTTGCTCTGGCCCTTGGAAAAATGGGATAAAATGCATCTTGGATCAATTTGGGGGGGAAAAAAAAGCTATCGTTAGATAATAGAGGATTTTCTTCACTATGAGGTTTCATAACTTCATATCAGAGTATGAATTAATTTTCAGTTCAAAAATATGTCTTGGTTCTCTTTGGACTGTATGAAAATCCCCAGATACCTAGTTAGGACAGAATAAATGCTCAAAAACAATAATAACAATTAATATTTAGTTTGAGAGTAAAAATATTTCTGTACAAGTATTGGGAGTCAGCACTTAATTGTGTTTTTTTTTTATTTGCCACCTTCCTTTATGCTGGTGTCATCTATATTTTAGATCCTCTGTTTTGCAGCAAAAATAAAAACCCAAAGAAGACAGGAAGAAGTTTATCACTATTAAGTTGCAGGACAATGAGATTGCTACTAATTGTGACACTGACTTTTAACGACTCATTGTCCAAAAGTAATGGGTGAGAGAGAGAAGGCAAATATGGTATGGAAATTACCAGCCATAGAACAGAAATGAAAAATGTGTCACAAATTATTTTAGGAGTGAGAGGTCATCTGTTTAAGGGGGCAGCCCTTCAGAAAGAGAAAGTACAGCCATAAAAATGACAGTGTAAGTGATTTTATCTTCCTTGAAGGAGACTGGGCTCCTCAGCCCACAGACTTTTAGTAGTGGTAAAGATTCTAAAGTGGGAAGATAAACATGTGTGAGATTTTATCTTCCCTAGGAAAAAAACCAAAGAATCTGAGGACTTCTAGTAATAAGGAAGACTCTGAAAAAGAGGCAGAAATCAGATTTCTTGTTTTGTCTGTATTAGTCAATACACTTTCTAAACACTTGTACTATCTAGTATTACCGTGAACATTTGTGGGTGAGCTGTTCACTTCTCTTGTGCACTCTGTTATTGGTATTGTTGCTGTTACTTTTTGTTTCTTTTTTCATTGTTGTTTCCAGTACACTGTTCTTATCTCAACCTGTGATCTTTACCTTTTGTGCCTCCAATTCTCCCCTCCAGCCCACTGCAGGGAGGAGGGGGAGGGGGAATGGAATGGGGAAGTGAGCAAGTGATGCTTGGTTTGGAGTGTTTCAGTGGGAACATAAAATTAGGGAACAGCTTTCCTGTACCACAAGTGATCTCATCACTTAGTTTAGGATCTAGGAGAGTTATAGAACACTTTAGTTCAGCTAGTCAGCGCATGGGGCCAATAACACCAAGGTTGTGGGTTCAGTCCCTGTATGGGCCATTCACTTAAGAGTTGGACTCGATGATCCTTGTGGGTCCCTTCCAACTCAGAATAATCTGCAAGTCCCAAGTATGGTTCCATGCACTACAAGGATTTAGCTTCTCAGGCACTTTAGAAATCTTCTGGTGAACCTAGTTGTCTCTAGGTAGTGTGCCTAAATCACTTTTAAAATTGAGAGAAGGCACTCAGACTTCCTCAAAGTTTTGCTCCAAGTCAGTCACATCTTTTAAAAATGAAAGGAATATCTTGATTTGTAACCAGAAACACTTTGAGAGCAGGAGGAAATTCTGGAATACACATATTCCCCAAAAGTAGAACTCTTCTGTAAGAAAATCACAGACTCCTGCCAGGGCTCAGTTCAGGTTTCCAGCTAATTTGAGGTGTGGCACACTGCAGAAAATATGTTTGATAGGAATTCCTTCATACATTTTAAATATATAGCAAAATTGTAGGTTCAGTCAACTCATGCCTTCTTTTTCAGGAACAGAGACATTAAAGAGACATTGTAATGTATATTTCATTTTTTCAGTAAAATGGTTTGAAGTATATCCATTATCATTAACTGCTTATTCATAACTTTCTCAAACAGGTATTAATTTTTATACCTTCATTAGCTGAAAAGAAAGAATAACGCTGTCTATGAAAACTTGAAAGAACTAATGCTGTTAAGAATTAACAAGAAAAATATTCAACTTTATGAAGGAACTGCTACTGTTATAGTCTCTTTGAAAAGCGGCAGATAAATAATCACAGTTATGACAAGAATATAGAGATCAAGTCGTTTCTAATTTCCCCTACCTCAACTGTAACAGTTTTAGTGTTCTGTAAAGACCAAGGCAAATCTGTAGTTTTGGACTGGTTCTCCCCACGCATCTGTAAAAACCAAACCAAAAAATTCAACCAACCAGCAATACAAACAAACAAAACTACAAACAAACAAAACCACCCCACAACAAAACAAAAAACCAATACCAAATAAAACAAAGTAAAAACAAAACCAAAACCAAAATAAACCAACCAAACAGGAAACACAAAACCCCACAAAACAAAAACCCAAAACAAAACAAACAAAAAACCCCCACCAAAACCAAAATTAACAAACTCTACCTAATAAAGAGCAAGCTGATGAAAACCCACAAAGAAACCCCTTGGTTTCAATAATCTCGTCTAGGTAGTCATAGTTCTCATTTTAAAGATATTTAATTCATTTGCTGTTCCTCTTTCAGCAATGTCTTGGCCTTTTTTGGTATTTTTAAGAGATGGGTCTTTATCAAGCATAGCAGAATCCTTACTCACTGAAATGTTATGACAAAGGATCTCTGTAGATACGATGATTACACAGCTGAGCAAATATCCACTCTTGAATCGGTGATCAACTGAAGTGTTCATTGCACTGATCACCTTTCACACCATGGGTTGTGTGGCATTCCTTGCCTCTGCCGTGCCCAGTTGTGGACACCATTTACTCTTCAGCTCATGGATGCTCAGGCAGTTTCCCCTTTCAATCACAGTCACAGAGCATTTGTTTGAAATGCCTAGTGAGCCCTAAATCATTAGCAACCCTCACTCTGCATCTGGAAGACCATCTAGATCCGTAATTCTTTCAGTTATTCTAGTGGAAAAGGGGTCTACTTTTCCTAAGAGTTAGCTGCATGCAAACACTATGCTCACACACACAGAGCTTTATTTTTTAATATTATTGTGACTTTTGCCATTATTGATTCTGCTTCTTACTTCTTTAATTTTCACAATCCTGTCATATTGCATATCCTAATCTTTTAGCTAGATCTGTGCTCAAGTGTCCTGTGGTGTTTTCATCTCTTCGAATCCTTGAAATCTTTGTGAAATATCTGAATTTACATCTGAGAAATGATTTTTCTTTTTTTGGTGCTGTAATGAAGACCTCTGAGAAGTACTTTACTGCCAAATCCAGCACATGCTTGTATTAGCACTTATGCAATGATAGTTCATACAAAAATGTATATATTTCTATATATATAAATATATATATCATGCATATAAAAGAAAACAGTAGAAGTGGAACAAATAACACTGCTTACTCTTTACTATTTCATCCTTTAATAGCTCATCTGTTTTCCCTTTTTTCTTATAAGTAATCACCTTTCCCATCTGAAACAAATTAACTCCTGGGGAGGATATGTTCTGAGAGCTTTCATATGGTCCTTGTTACCAGGGAAACTACTTCTTTTGTCAGTATGTGTTCTGAAGCTCACAGACAGTGTAGATTGCTTTGTAACATCAGATGACAAGAGACAGCAAGGGCCAAGTAGTTTGCATGTGGTTTCTGAGCAAAAAAATAATTAGAGACTCTCACAACAGCGGCCAACATTACTTATCTTGGACAGCTCTTCAAAACAGAGGTGTGCAAAATAGTGTGGTTTATCTATGTATTCAGCTTCCTGCAGGTTGATGAAACAAATATTGTCCTGGTGGCAGGTGGGTGGGGGGATGCAGTGCCGAGCATCTGTTGGTGCTGGGGAGTCCTCTGCCGGGAACAGAGTGTCAGGTGACTGCTGGACACTGCGGGGTCCAGGTTAAGAGTTCTGGAACAAGCTGCCAGAGGAAACCACTTCCCCTTGAGCAGGTTCTTCCTGGGTAGGTGTAGCTCATTTTGAAAGTGGTTTGCAACACTTACTTTGTTTTTGTCACTACACTGTGTGTAATTTTCCAAATTATTCAGCCTAAGGCTTCCAATTCCTAGTGGAATTTAGTACCTGAGAGCATATCTTTCTGATGAAAAATGTGAGGGTTTTTGAAAATATGGTCTCCTTTTCTATTTTCAGCAAACAAAACCAACAGGTACAGTGGGGAAGTAAAGCAAAGCAATGGCTGGATTATGGTTTGTACCTAGTCATAATTACTGCTGTTTCAGAAGTTTCTCTGATTTACATTTTTAATCTGTAATGAGCTCAGTGCCCATATTGGATTGTGGGAGGTATTGGATTTAAAGTGATTAGCAAACAAGATACAGAGCTGAGCCAATAATAAGAAATATCAGTGCCATTAACGGCTTCTGAAATGTCAGCAAGGCTTCTGTTTTCAAAAGTCTGTTAATAACAAGGCTCAATGTATGTCTTATGTCTTTACTCGTTTGCTTGTTTACCCATGTTAGTGTGTTTAGCATTTTATCCACAGAAGCTGGTTTGTTTTAGAAGTGAAGAAAGAATAGATTAATGAAGCTAGACCATTTGTTTAGTTGGGGATTTTTTAGGAAAGAGAGAAAAAAAAGAAAAATAGGACAAAAAAATCATCTGGATAATCCATTTTCATTCTTTGGAAGACTTAAATAATAAAACCAGAAACACTGGCTGCAGAAGTGGAAATATCAGTTTAGCTTTAATCATAATCATCCCACCATTGTTACAGTAGTCCTGACAAGTTGGAGTTCAGTCTGTTTTGAAAGCCATGCGTGAATATAACTGAAGTTTCAGTCAGCAGCACCTGACCATGAATATTGGTTATGAGAACAGATCACAGAAAATGCAGCATATTGACAACAGACATCAGTCTGCTTTGGAAAACAGCTGTACTATTAATCTGAGCAGATCACCAGATAATGGCTATTCAACAAGCTGAATACAGTCAAGAATGATTAGACTCAAGGAAGCTGATTGAAATAACTGGGATCATAGAAATGGCAGAACAAATGACTAAAACCACTGCTTTTACTTACATGGCACCAAATGCATTAAATAATAACAGGAATGTAAAGTTCCTAAAACAGAAGCATACAGCCTAAATAGAGTTTTTTTGTATATGATGAGAGTTAGTCAAAGAAAGCAAGCACAACTGGATTACAAATTTATGAATACATTTGGTATAATGGGGCGTAAAATATTTTCTTGGGATGGCTTATGAGCAATACGATCACTTTTCTATACGATGTTTATGTTGCTCCAAAGTACGTTCAATGATCGTGATGCAGCAGAAAATATAGATGTGTTCTTACATCTCATAACTATATGCACAAGAAGTTTTAGATAAACCCTCATTTGCATCTGCTTCCAGTGGTGCATAAGCCAATGCTTCCTTTTGGGTTTTTTTTTTTTGTGAAAACAGAAATTATTCCACTTTCTGCTAAAATAAAAGACATGTGACAAATAAAATACCAAACCTCTTCCCCTTGGGACACTGGGCAAAAATCCAAAGTAAAGCATATGACAAGCTCAGGTGAGCTTTTCCTTGGATTCTGCAAAGCCTGTGTTTTCAGGTTGAGGTTTGTAGCTAGCAGGTCCTGCAGGAGTTCTGCGAAAGCAGAGCATTTAGACCCTGAGGGAAGAGAGGAAGCTCTTCCCAATCTCTTTCAACAGTGGTTTCCCTCGTCAATTAAAAGGATGCCAGCTACTGTCAGCTAGGAGTCTGTCAAGCTCTTAGTGTAAGATGCCTGAAGGGAGGATGCAGATTAAAGCAGTGAAAGAAAAACAGATGTTAGAGCATGAACTAGAGATGTTCTGAAATTCAAAGAGGTTGTTCTGCCTTAATGTGCTTAATTACAGAATTCCTTGTTGCTGTCATTAAAATTGAACCCTGCTGTTAGCTCATTCATCTCTGCTCCAATTTCCATTAAAAATTTTCAGTTCTCTTAGGGGTGGTAGGACCACCTAGATTTGCCAGTCCCTGAGATGTTACATCAATAGGGAAAAAAATATTCTCTTTATAATTCTGAACTATTCAGTGATCAATGTAAAAAGGAAGTCCAGTGCTTAAATGCCAGGACTAGGGATTAAATGATCTAGATTTTATTACATTAGATAGATCTGTGATGAAAAACCAGCTCCCTTGAAAACCTTGAAAGTTTGGCTATTAACTTCAAAAGACCCACGATTTCTCCCTTGCTGTTAAAGTTGGAGTTAGTAATTCAGGTCAGCCTTTTGAAAAGACCTCAGAACTACAGATCTTACAAGAACACAGAGCATCCCAAATATGAAGCATCCAGCACTGTGAACTCCTTTATGCAAATTCTGTACCCATTTTTTTCTTACTTAATTTTCCCATGCAGAAAATAAGAGAAATTATTTTTGGTTTTATTTAGAAGTTTAACTTACTGATATTGGATCATTGATCAATGAAAATAATAATAAAAAAAAATTTAAAGGACATTAAAAACTGTATGTGATTAATCTTCTTGTGCTTCCTCTCTTCCTGAATTAGAACAAAACTGTATTTTCAGTTTTCCACATAAACTTCCAGTTTCAATCTGCATTCACGGATAGAAGGAAAAAAAGAGAGCATTTTGGTGAAATCATTCTCTCCAAAATATATTTTAAAACTACACTGAAGACACCTTTTCAGTAACATTGAAACTGGTTTATTTTTTAAGGAATTTAAAAAAAAAACTACAGGGTTTTTTTCTGAATCTTGTTAAAACAACAGGTTCCCACATTTTTTCTGAAAATATTTTATATGCAGTCATAGAATCCTTTAGGTTGGAAAAGACCTCTGAGATCATCAAGTCCTACCATTAAACCAGCACTACTAAATGCACACTAAACCATGTCCCTAAGTGCCGCATCTACACGTCTTTTAAACACCTCCAGGGATGATGACTTCACCAGTTCCCTGGGCAGCCTGTTCCAATGCTTGACAACCCTTTCCATGAAGAAATTTTTCCTAATGTCAAATCTAAACCTTCCCTGGTCTTCCCTAAGCCTCCTTTTCTCCAGACTAAACAACCCCAGGTCCCTCAGCTGCTCCTCATAAGGTTTCTGCTCCTGACCCTTCACCAGCTCCATTGTCCTTCTCCATCTTTCTCGTAGTGAGAGGCCCAGAACTGGACACAGGAGTTGAGGTGCAGCCTCACCAGTGCTGAGTACAGAGGGACAATCACTGCCTGGTCCTGCTGGCTGCACTGTTGCTGACGCAGGCCAGGATGCCATTGGGCATCTCGGCCACCTGGGCACAGCTGGATCATGTTCAGCAGCTGTTGCAGCACCCTCGGGTCCTTTTCCTCTGGGCAGCTTTTCAGCCACTCTGCCCCCAGCTTGTAGCGCTGCCTGGGATTGTTGGGACACAAGGGCAGGACCCAGCACTTGGCCTTGTCCTACAACTGGCCTCAGTCCATTGATTCAGCCTGTCCAGATCCCTCTGCAGCGCCTTCTTGCCCTCCAACAAATCAACACTTCAGCCCACCCTGGCATTGTCTACAAACTGGATGTGGGTGTCCTTGATCGCCTCATCCAGATCATTGATAAAGATGTTAAACAGGACTGGCCCCAAAAATGAGCAGAAACACCACTAGTGACTGGCTGCCAAGGGGCTGTTTACAACCAAGCAGCATATCCACCTAGAATAACTCCAGCTACTTCAAGTCATAAGAAAAAGAAAGGAAAATCAAGGAAAATATAAAGCTAATATTCCAAATTTCCATACAACAGAGTAAACCACTCAGGATTTATTTTTGCTGCATAAATATTTAAGTTAAATATAGACATGAAAAGGTCAAACTTGCTCCTACAGGAAGCCAAGGAACAATCTGAGTTTCCTTTTCAGGTTTTGATTGAAGTTATGTAAAGATGTCTTCAAATGTGGTTAAGGATGGGGGAGAGGAACACCCATTCCTGTGGAGTTACTCTATGGAAGAAGACTGGAGCTCCTGAAGGCACTTGGATAGACTTCCACATGCCAGAAGTTATGAGTCATGTGTCTGAGACAGAGTGAACCTGAAGAGACTGGAGAAAAATTCTGCTAGAGCCACAGAACCACATGTATTTGTGTCCATTTAATATAAATATCAATATAAAAATCCAGATACCAAAAACCAGCATTATATCGTTGCCTAAGAACTGCATTATCGTAATGTGCTATTTACTTTTTCATAGAACAAGCTCAATAATTTTATCCAGAATTTTATTTGACTTTCTAAACTTTTAGTGTCCCTCCTAGAACATTCACTCAAATATTATGAACAGTATTTGCTCCTATTGAATAGTGCTTTACAGTTCTCCAGATACATGGCTGCATGGTGTCACATTTAAAGGAATTAGGTGTATTTATTAAGGAACCTAAGTAACTGACCTACTCTTAAGGAGATGACATTCATTGTTGCATATTAAAAAAAAGGAAAAGTGATCAAGATTTCAAATGTTCTCTCTGCTTAATATTGGGAGCAAGAACTAAACATTTCTGGAGATCATTTAGGAGCCCCGCTGGAAGCAAAGCACTTGTGTGGGTTTGATTTGTACCATGTGAGCCAATTAATTTTGAAAATCAGATATTTTTTTAGCACACTCTCCATATATCAGAGTTAGCAGTACCTGTGACTGGGTATTGTAACCTATCTGTTTTGTTTAGCATTCCTACGAGCACACCCACATGTTAGGGTACTGCTGAAGAATGAGAACAGTATGGTTAGAAAAGGAGTCAAAGCAGACTATTTTGAAAACTCAAATCTTCCAGAATATCTTGAAAATTCAAATATTCGTAGAAACATATGATGGACGGTTTCCACAGCTTGTTGTCACAAAAAATTACAAATGCTGTTTCAGAAAGTGTTTTTCACTTATAGGAACCAGGTTACTGAAAGAAATTTCAGACTGTTTATTTATTCCTTAGTTGAAGTATAACTTAAAATTATTTTGGCATGGACTATCTGAAGAGATATGACGTATTTGGATGGCAGTGCCCCTTGCACAATGGCCAGAGTTTTTTGCTGGGAGAAAAATACACAGAACACAGCAGGAGTCAAACTGAGCACTGGTTAATGGCAGCTTGAGACAGATATTCAAAGGATTTATCAGGTAGCTAAGAGAAAATGGAAAGAAAAGGAGGAATCTCCATACCATCAGAAATCTTTATTTTAACAGATCACTGAGTATCATTGCTAGTCTCTGTATTCCAATCCAATACCTTCAGACAAAGCTCCAAGTCAGTGGTAAAAAAGGGACAAAAAGGAAAGGTGATACACAGAAAATCCACTGATATCCCCTTCAAAAAACCCCACCAAACCCAAAACCTTACAGCTGTAGCTGACCCTCAGGATATTTGGTTGAAATCAGAACAGAGCTGTACCCTATCTGCAGAGCAGCTTCCAGATATGCCCTTCGGTCTCTGCATGTCTGAACAAGTCATACCAGTTTTTCCACTCTGCACCAGGAGATTTATTAGTAGAGCATCATAATGGATTTACACAATTATGTTAGCTAGGAAAAAAAGTATTGGATTGTTTGGAGTGGTATTAGGGCCTTCAGGACTGCTATTTTGCATGTAATCTAAAGGTGCTTCCAGCAGTGAAATATCCCAGGACAGTATACCAAGTTGCTGCTCCAGACATGACATTGGTCCATCTTTGTATCATTTCTGTACACCTCTGCACATCTCAGAAAAATCTGTGAGTCGGTCTGCCTCAGTAGATACAATGCTGAGTTTTTCAAGTGATCTCAGTTAGTGTGAGGTTGGTATGGTTCATGAAAAAGCAATACATTTGCTTCTTTGGTGTTTTAGAAGGTTCTGCAAAGGTTAGTCAAAAGAAGGTGGGAGAAGGTGAGTCACCCCATGCACTTCTAAAGACACCAATAACAAAAGAGAAATCATCAAATGAAAAACATAATTACTTTTAGTTGTCCCACTTCTGCTTATGTGATAGCTGTAACTTTTTCATTAACAATGCTAAATTTACCTTAAAAAAAAAAAAAAAGAAAAAGGAACAGGAAAGCAGAAGTTTTGAAATTGTGTGTTATTCAAACACATAGGTCATTTAGTTATAAGAATGTATTCTACAAATCTGGAAATTCATTCACAGATGCTATTAACATTGTTCAAACTGCTAAAATATGGTGTAAATATTTTCAGCATTGACAAACCAAAAGTGAAATATTTTCTTCACTTTTTTTTCTCATCACAGCTTTTATGAATCTGCCCCAAGTATAGCGTAGAATAGAAGAGAGCTTAGGAAGGGTTCTTACTTCACATCAAAATCTTTCACTTTATAGCTCATTATTTCTTGTAAGATGTGGCCTGTTAGCTCAAAAACGTATTCACCCTGTTTTTTCTTTTATATTCTTCCAATAGTTAGAAATATCTTTTCATCACCTTTCTTGCTAGAAGTCATTTTTCTCCTAAAAGTATATTTTTGTTTTAAAAGAACAAACCACCCCCAAATTTTATATGGCATTTTATACCTTAAAAGTTCTTCTGGAAGTAGTGCACTCTCAACATCTTAAACCAGCAAGGGTGCAGTACATTTGATCAATCCTAAAAGACTCTCTTGTTACAGAGATCCATTCCTCAATGAATAAATATAAAACACCTATCATTTTACATAAGCTATTTATGAACTGATCTTAATGTAGAGTAGTAAATATTTCAACATCTGAAGATTTTGTCTGAAAGACATGATCCTAAGACATTAAAACCTATGGATATTATCCAGTTAGAGTGAGAGCAAGGTATCTGCCCTAAGTTTCCCATCTTATCCTATGCTCTATCCAGTAGTCATATTTTCTGTTTTAAACCATGAGAAATTGGTAACAATTGCACCATAGTTTCACACAAATAGAGTTTCTCCAGAAACAAATACACCTCGTAAAACTTGTAGTTGTAAACAGACAACTCCAACCTTCTTTACCCCTACTCCCAAAAGTTCCTCAGACTCTCTGCTCTGCCTCCACTTCTCCTCACATCCCTGCTTAGCTCCTGGCAGCATTTAGCTGGGCAGGTTGCTTGGGGTCAGCCCTGTTTAGCTTCCCAGGCAGGCACCAACAGGGCAGAAATGTGTCAGCACCTCTGTTGGGGAGAGGCAGGAGGAAGCCCTAAAATACTCTAATTTTCAGAAGACTTACTTGAAATAAATTATTGTTGTCAATTCTGTCCTTTTATAAAATTGGCTGAAATTACTGAATGTATTCAGAAGCCCTCACAGGGATGACATATATCCACCCAGATTTGATTTAGAGGTACAGTGCTCCTATAAATCCCTTTCTCTTCCTCAGCATGCCTAATAGTACCACAGGCTTCATAACCTCCACGTATGCTGCCAGGGAGGTCTGCTTAATAATGTCCTGTCTGAACAGGAGCTGCATGATGAGCTTGTCTAGTGTTCTGAATAACAGATAGGGAATGTCACTGTAATTGTGGAGTTCATTGCATATAGATGTAGATCTACAAACAAAGAAATGAACACAACTTTCTCCAAACCTTGTTTTCTAACCAGGTCGTCCATCCTCTGGTTGCTCTTATCAAGTAGAGTTCTGATCTCACCTATTCCAGCATATATGATGCAGTACTTCCACGTGATTCAATGAATATGTAATAATCAATGAGAACAGAATCTCTGCATTTTTAAGGAAATGAATTTGAAAGAGCACCATTAAATTACTAAATGAAATGCTCAGGTCTGACCCTCTTTAACTCATAGATAAAATACCCTTCAAATTCACTGAGTCCTTGGATTTCATCCATAATCCATACTTAATCAATTTTACCAAATGCTATTCCACCAGTAAATCATGTCAGAAAATGCCAAGTAGTTGATTCTCTAGACAAGTCAATGGAAAGAAGAAAATAGGTTAGAGTAGTTGGAGTATTTTTTTCCAAATATTTGAAACTTATTAAAGGTTTGAACTATTAAACTTTTCAGTATAGTGAAATCCTGAATGTAACGCGCCTGTCACTAAAGCCTCCAGATTTAAGCCCACAGGTACATCTCACTATATAAATGTACTGCAGCCTGGTAAAAGTGAAGAGTCATAATTTGTTTGTATGGGTCACAGTGAAGTATCTGAGAGGCATTTCAAGCTAAATGGGATATACATGAGTTGGATCAACAGTTTTCTCTTGATTTCTTTAGACGTAACATTGGGCTATGATATAGTCACCACAGAGAGATGCTGGATTTTGTTGTAGAATGATAAGCTCAGGCTGTTTGCTCTGTGCAGGAATAATTGGCCAGCTGAAAGAGAACATTTTGTGTGATGGGCTTCCTTGTTGGCTAGTAGTCCCTTCTGCATTGCTGCACCTCTCCAGGTGAGCTTTTCCATTATCTCTTCCAGTTGTGTTTTCTTCAATATGAAAACTCATCCTCGTGTTCTGCATGAAGCCACTCCACTGAGTGGCGGGAGGTGGTGAACACATCCTTTCCAACAGTGTTTCATGCAGCTTTTGGAGCAGATTTCTCCAAGATGAAGATGATGCTGGCTTCCTGGGGACACAACCAGCGTCTGGCTATCCGCCCAAGGGTCCCACTGTAGCCCGACGAGCACCACTAGGTGTCAGCGCAGCGCCGCGGATTGCAAACCTATTAAGTGACGCAAGGACAACAGTGTAATTAGCAAAAACAGTTTGAAATGTGTTTCTCTTTCCTTCCTATTGCTTTTAAACCACTTTTTCATTTTATTTTTTTTTCCTTCCCCCCTCCCCTTTTTAATTTTCAAAATTTGGTAGTCCAGCAACCTGGCTTCCCTGGCACTTTCCTTATGCTTACTATGATGTCGGAGCAAGTGCCATGTTAACATAGCTTAGTCTTTCCTTTCATTCGGACTGAAACTTATTCCATAAAACTTTCACAATCATGCACGAAGCAGAAGCATTAAGCACACACAGCAATCCTACTTGAACATATTTCCTTAAAAATATGGGTGCACCTTATTCCTTTTTGATTTGGTGTAATAATCTGTTATCTTTTTTCATGCATGTTACACTGATTTCATGCATGAGTGGAAAGGATGGATGATTTATTAGGAGAGCCCTATTCATCCTGCTGAGCAGACTTGGTTTTGAAATTGATAGGTACTTAAAGAAATACAATATCTCAGGTCACAGTTATGAAAATACATTTCTGGTTGCAGCTTCATTAAAGGTTTTCTTTTAAGAAAATATAGGCAATAGAGATCTTAGCTGTTGCTCGTCTTTGCATTCTACATAAAAGATTATACTAATGAATGATTTGACCAGAATAATTTTCTACAGCTTCTGTTCCTGCCTTTGTATTGATTTCCATTATTCATCCATAATTATGGTACAGAGTGTTATAAAATGAGATTTGATTTTGAAACATTGCTTGTAACTGGTGACCCTTCAAAGTTTGAAAAACCGAGGCATCAGTTTAATTACTATAGTCTGTCACCAAATATTTTTTGGAAATATTTTTAGTAGGACTTAAAAACCCATTAAAATATGATTAAATTGTGAGGCCTGTAGTTCTGCTCTAATTAACATCTCCTTGCTGAATTGATAAATCACCATTCAATATAGTGGTGAGGATATTTCTAAATTGTAAGCCCTGAGTAATTTGACTGTTGCTGCCAAGATAGAGCCACCCAAATTAATAGAAAGCTGATTAATGACACTTCCTCTGAATAGAGTGCTGAAAGTAGGAGCAAAACCTCCATGAGTTAATGAGATGGCCTCTCTTCCTTCAAGAAATTCTTGTGGTGCAGAAGTCAGAGGTTTCGTTTAGAGACTGTTCAAGTTGTGGTGACGTTTTACTTCAAAGAGCAGGTCAGTGGTAGATGTTAAGCTATTAAACTTCTGTTCTTCTGCTGCTTTTTTTTATAATTTAGGCTTTACAATGAGCAGCAAGCTGACATGGAAATGCTGGATAGCTCTTACAACCCACCCAAACCATAGATTTAGGTTTTTATGTGGGTGGTTGGAAATTCTTGTATCCTTGTGTCTACTGTTCTGAAATACAGCCACTGGACTAAGAAGAAACTGCATTTTCATCTCTTGCATACTTTCATTATTTTACTTTTACACCATAAAAGATTGTTGATTTTTTTAAAAGGGTGGTGGAAATCTTAATTATTTCCACTAAATCAGAACATTAGATATTTTCACTTTCAAAATTAAATTTAAAAATTAATATCACCACTCTGGCTGTTCCAAACATATAAAGATATAGAGTAAAAACTTTAGTTCACTGAAATAAAATATTTCTTTGATATGCTCTGCGCTGATCATTACCATTTAGGAGACACCTTGTGGTTATAACAGATATTTCTAGGAAAACATCAGTTCAGTGCTCAGAAGCTGTGAAGAAGCAAATCGAGTGTTGAAAATTATTAGAGAAGAAATAGAGAATAAAGCAGAGAACATTATTGAAACACTTTACAAATCCATGGGGAGCTCACATCTTGAAGAACAAGTATAAGTCATTGCAAAATATATAGTAGAACTGGAACAGGTACAGACAAAAAAAGGAAAAAAAATATGATCAAAATTATGTGAGTTTTTCTTAAAAAGGGTCAACAAACATACTGCATCTCTCCATCCTATAAAGACATGAGGGAGAAATGATAAAGTTCTGTAAGATCATGAATAGCATTAAAAAGTTGAATAGAGGGCAACAGAACACGGTCTGATACATTACAAAAACTAAGTACAGTAAAAGAAACAATACAAGTTCAAAATAAGTAAAAGGGTAAGACTGCTTCAAATAACAGTAATTTAAACTGTGGAACTCCTTGCCATAAGGTATTATATGGATGTTAAAAGTTATGATGGTTTGAAAAAGCATTTGAAGAGTTTTATGAAAAAAAAAACCACTGAGTGGTCTTAAATCTGGGCATCCTTGTGATATTCATGTGATTTCGTAGTTTTGCTTGTGGGGAATACGACTGTCTGAGGCCCATCACATTCATTTCAGAGCGGTGCATTCAAACTCAGTTCATTGCAAACCAAGCCACAGAAGTTTTAATAACTGTGGCCAGGTCAGATTCTACCAGGAGAAGGTCCAATCTCACTGCTGGTCATAAATGAAAGAAGACTTTTATGGTGGTTTTTGTCATATGGTGTAATGAGAAATGCAGAACCATGCTGAGGCTGCCTGCCACCTTAAGAAATGAGAGCAGCTGTCCCTCAAGCAAAAATTTTATTACTGTGTTGGTTACTTGTCCAAAATATTTTCCTCTGCCTATCAATATTGCTTTTAATGTGCCCAAGTTTAGTTCAGCCACCTGTTCCTAGTCAGAGCACTAACCCCTCTTAGGTTCTGGGACAGCTGGAGAGGGGTAGTTTATGGCAATTTGTTTTATTGGTTGGCAATGAGTAGAAATTAATTTAGTGAATGAGAAAGTGATGTAGAGCTGAATGTTACATTGTATCTCTAGCATTTGAGTCTACTAAGTATGACAGATTCCCCAGAGGAGTTGTACAGGTATGTTAAATGGAATGAGGAGAGAGAGTGTGTAGCATTTTCAGTCCAACACTTCAGAACTCATATCTGCCGTTCCCCTCTGTAAAACTGACAGACAGTAGTGAGGTTTAGATTTTTAAGATTTCTGTATTCAACATCTTTTTCACATCCTATAGAGTAGCTTTATTTAACTGCAAGTCTTTCAGGTTTTACTGGTCCCTAAAAATCTAGGACATCTAATATAATTAAAAGGGATAGGATATTGTAAATCTTTTTTAAAACTTTCATGATAAACAACCTAACAATAATCTTTAAGAGGTTGTTTTTCCTCTATCTACCTTTTAGAAGCATTAGCTTCAGACAAGCAGAAGAACAATGACAAATCCTTAAATTGCTATAAACTTATTTCCTTGGGTTACGTTTACGTCCCTCGGTGCACCAAAAGTGCTGAACTCAAGTGAGTTTTTAATTTTGCAGGGTTAATAACCATCAGTTCAGAGTGACTCTCATAATACCCCTGGCTCTAAAGGTGTGTAAGTGACCTATTGATTTCCTTGGCATTTTGTGGCTTGTTCCGATATGAGCACAGCATTTTTTGAAGTCATGGTGGTGCAATGACAAACAGTCAATATACTCTGCCAGTGCTCTGTTATTGAAACCTTCTACGCAGTGGTTAGATAGTATTGCCTGGAAAGGTTCTGATTGAGCCACGTTGCTGGTTTATGCTGAAGGCTTTTCAAGCAGCTCCTCACTCAGCTGTGAATGTTTCAGTTCGCAGAGCATTCTTTATTTGCTTAGCCTTGTTCTTAAATTATGCATTAAATATAAATCTGCATCCTGATACATCACAAAGACAACACTGTACTTCTAGCAGACAGCAACGCAGAGAAGTGATTTGTAATGTTTTTGGACTGTCTCAGCTCCCTGGAGCAAGACAGGTTGGAATTCCCCCCATGTCAAAGACCTGTCCCCCTGTGAGATATAAACACAGGTTAGCTTAGCCTAAATCTGGTGGCAAGCAATGCTGCACATGCTGGCAGAACTCCTTTCTATCCTCTAAAGGTTAATAAATAAATAGCTCCCCAAATTCTCGAAGGCAACCTATGCGGTCATCTCATGATGTGAGAAAGCGTACAATGCTGTTTTGCCCTTTTGCAGAGCTCAGCTTTTCCACCCCAACAGGACACCATTGTGTGAAGTGTGCCCTCTTTCACCTGACACTTCCCTTGAGTCTGGACAAAACTCTTTGCAGCTTAATCCTTACCACTAGCAGATGGGTCTTGCCCTTAGTGCTGACTGAGCTTTGTCACACTTCACCTCCTTTACTGTCCATTCACCTCAACCTGCACCTGTCAGGAACACCCTCTCCATTTCCTTTCTTTGATATAAGTGATAGGGAATGTCATTTTTATCCTACACAATACCCATACCAAAACTTGCTATCACTGCTATAAACTTTTTTGTCCCTACTGTGCAAATGATCTAAGTGTACAGGAGGTCTGGGAGCTGTCTAGGAGGCGAATGTCAAAGACCAGGTGACACTGGGTCTCCCCTCTCCATCTTTCAGTATATGAAATCCCCTGCAACACCCCTGCCTTTCAGTCACTGATCTCACACAAACAAAAGCTCAACTCACAGCTCTTGTAGAGGGAAGAGCTGAGAGGAGAAAGGGAAAAGGATGGAAAAATAAAGCTTATCTTCAACCCCTTTTTGTCTGACATCATGCATGTTGTGCCATCTCTCAGAATGAGGAAGTAGAGGTGCAGGGCAGTGGCATGCAGGGCCAGACCTCTTTGTGCACAGGGCTTAAGGGGAGCCATCAGCACTGGCATTACCAATCCTGGAAGAGAAATGTAGACATTGTTTTGTATTTTGTATCACAGCATCAGAAAATCGTTTGTGAATTTTTTAGTGCTACTCCAAGGCAGAAGTTCTGCATGGAGTGGAGAAGACTTCAGCTTATTCTCTATTTACTTTCACTATTAAGTAAGACAATAAACAGTGTTGAAAGTAAGGCTACAAGTCCACCTCAGCCCACTATTCAGTCACAAAAACAACCCTATTTGTATCATTCCCTATGTTTTCTCATAAACTCTGTAAGCATGAAGTACCAAAATTCTTTCTCATGAATCCCTGAAAGGAGTAAAACCTTCAGGCAGAAATCCAATCAAATGGTCTTTCAGAGAAGTATATTAGAATTGATTCCTCCTTTAGGACACCTCTAAACTGAAAGCTTACTTCAGAAGAATAAAAACTTGCACAGGAAATTTACCACACCCATTCACAGGTATGAGTCTGAGTTTCTTACCATTAAGGATAGTAAGGAAAGTAAGGAAAAAGTAAGGAAAATTAGCATAAATTGCTTGCCATTGTGAAGTCAATTAAAGGGTTTTAAAACTACACATATGCATGCACTCAGGGGTAAGCTGTCCTTTGACCTTTCCAGCTTCTAGCTACTTCACACTTGAATTCATCCCCATGATATTTAAATTGTTTGAGCACATGCACATGAAAATAAAATCCTTAGCTGCATCATCTTAATTTTCTTGAAAAATCCCATGCACAGATGTTCTTACAGAAAAATTGATTACGATTTATTCAGAAAGTGACACTGAGATATAAATTATGTTCTGTGCTGGCTCACGAGGCTTCTGTTCTTTGAAATTCCTACCTAGCCTAAAAAACACAAGCTAAAATGAGGAGAGCCTGTCACTGAGGTGATAAAGCTGACAGACAACTTAATTATCTTGGCCAAGGAGAATTTGCTTACTTGGACAATTGGAAGTGAGGAAGCCAGCTTGCTTTTAGTATCCCAGCAATTTATTTGCTTAGCCTTGTTGTCAGGACACAGTACTTTCCAGTCACTGTGTCTACAAAAATGGGTGTTGGGAATTGTGTTAGAAATAAATGTTATGAAATGTGTTCTCTGGAACAAGTAAACGTTTCATATTGTGGAGATAAGCTGTACAGAGCTGTGTGAATCACTGAAACAAAGCGGCCTCTCAGTTTGCATGGAGAGCAAATGATGACCAGGTGTGTCTCAGCTGGAAAATCAGAGCATGAGCATAGCCTACTGGCTTCTGGTAAAATTGCATTAGCAGTAATTGTTTTTGAAAGAGGCTTTGCTCTTTAAGATTATACATGGAGTGCAAAAAATTTTCCCTCCTTTAAACTTTTGCATGTTGTCCTAATGGAAAATCAAAAAGAAATGTTTGATCCCCTAATTAGTGAGTTACTAAAGCTACTGCTAACACTCCTACTGCATCCTGAATAAAATCAAAATGAATTTGCTTATTTAATTGCTTATTTCAAGAAATATCATGCGTTATGTATTTCCCTATGGCCCCATGAAGTTAAAGGCATGCTTAGTTTGCATATTAATAAGTGAGAGCAATATGGTTATCCACATAGAGGTATTCTGGACAGGATAGAAGGAAGCTGCACAAGTACATGTTAAATTAGTTCATTAAGGGAATTAAAACTGCTAAAAGAAAACCCACCTCTACTCTACCGCTTTAGCTGAAACTACATTCACTGTCTTCATGTAAGCATGAGCTATGAAACATGGTAATAATAGCTCAGAAATCAGGATTAATATTTTTCTTTTGTTGCACGCTTTTATTCATTAAGTATGATTTCTAGTCATTCCAGCTCTAGAGCTCTTAGTTCTTTCCTAGGACAAAACTTGCATGGCTCCTAAGGAGCGCTTTTACCTTCACAGGGAATGGGTGCAGCGCTGCATCGCACACTTCTTAAACATGATGGCTCCCACATCTTGGCACTGTGGCACTATATACCTCTCTAATACCTCACAGGAACTCCTTGCTTTCCTTTAAACAGAGTTTGCTAAGATTGTCTAGTCTTTACTGTTTGGCCTTGCCTGTCAGTGAATCTCTGTCATATGCCAGCTACTACTGAATGAAAACAGCAGAGAGAGCGCAACACCCGCACAGAGGCAACACAGGGACGGGGGGCTCAGTGCATCCCATTTTAGCAGCAGGTACGTGAATGAAGTAAGGAGGCTGCACACCTCCTAAAAAGTCTGGATGTTTGGTCAAACCCGGGTTTGGGGTGCTTCTGTGAACACTCTATGAAACATGACACATTATCAATTAATAATAATTTTGCCTACCAAAACCAACAGCAAATGTATTTTCTTTGCAGAATGTTTGCTTTAACCTTGAATCATCTGAACATATACAGACTATAGATGTTAAGGAGCAGAGTTGCATGCCACCCAGAGGACCTTCAAAGTTGTTATCAAATCTCTCAGAGTAGATGGGAGGCTGATAACATGCTTGTTGTCTTTGGCTTGTTTCAGTTTCCTTACTTTCAATCTCATTGCTGATCTCCAGCAGCTTCTCTGCTTGCAATTCTTATTTGACCTTTTTGTTGCAAAGTTATTGTGGAGGCTTTAAATAGTTCTTTATGAGATCTCAGTGGGTATTTCAATCTGAAATTCAGGAATAGTTCTTGTTATAATCCTAAGAATCAGCATATACAAGCTGACCTGCAGCTTAGTGTTCATTTCAGTCCCAGATGTCTATTGTCTCTCACAGTAGGTACAGAAGAGCACAGTATAAGGAAGAAAACTGTTTATTAAAACTGCTGTGAAACAGGAATTACAGGGTTAGTGTGAAAATTTGAATTCTCCAACTGAAATGTCCTTAACATTATTTTGAACTTTTTTGGTTACTGCTAATGTTAAAATAATAAGAATTTGTTTATTTTGCCCAACTGAAGTAATATTATGCATTTCACACCCCAATTGCTTCTAAATCAGTGCAGTTGTAAACAACTGCAGATTACAAATAGGTTCTAATTTTTCTCCTAAAAAATGATCTGCAGATTAAAAATGCATTTGTACTATCAGAGCTTAGATAGGCTAATCATACCCCCAAACTGCAAAAGAAAAATTGTTCAATTTTTTTAGTGAGAAAAAAGAGACAGACTGTGCAATTAGAGCTTGCAACAAATGAAAACCTGAAGATTACATAGTATTCTGATTTTTTTCCTGATGTTGATTTGCAGTTTATTTTCCCAGATGACCTCAAGCAAGTACATTAGAATTACATCCACTGATTTCCATGGATCTTTTCTTTAAAGAACATTATTAAACATTATGAGGAAGGGAAAATAAATAAAAATAATAAATACTATTTGGGAAAAAATAGGAATATATAGACCAGAACGTTTTTGGGGGGGTGTTTTGTAGTGATGACCATTAAAGAGAGAATTATGGGAGAATTTCTCTTTTAACAGAAGGATTCTGAAACCTTGTGTTCCTGCACAGCAAGATAGATAAGCTCTGTTATACAAATAATTATTGCTGCTGCCACTCTCCACATGGTCCCACTTTTATTTTTATTTTTAAATTGACACCTTTCCTTCTACTATTCATTCCATTTCATCACCAGCTCATGTTTTTTTGCTTCCCATTTATCAGAGAGAAAGAAAAGAGTTATTCTCATAACCAGGAGTTAAGCTAGAGGGATTTGTATTTCTATTTTGCTCCGTGTCACTTAGACAAAAGCTCACAGCAATAAAACACAGTTTGTATTGGAACATGTAGTAGTTTGTTGGTGGTTTATGATACAGCAAATGTGCTTTCTTTAAGAGTTTTAAGTTCCAGCAACAGCAATGTGAATATTTCTATGACTTTGAATGCTTCATCTCTAGCACTTTCTACTAGAATTTTCCTGTGCATGTGAAAAATAGACATCCTTTAATCATATTTCTAAGGCAATGATTTGCAATGACACAGTGGCACTGAATCAGGTGCATTGTCCATCAGCTGTGAAATCTTGATGATTTCAAGCAGAAACTTGTAATAGGCTGAATTAGCCACAGCCCATTTTACTAGTTACTGCATGTTACTGCACTTTAAATAGCATTGGGCCATTTTATGGAAGCCACACCCTTTATCTCCACTTTTTAGCTGGCCCAGAAAGTGTTGTACAGCTAACATTTCTTTCTGTTTTCAAAGAAGTTGCAACTCCCATCTCCAGGCTAAGACATTCTGTCTGATAAGCACCTTGGTACTAAGGAGCATGAAATTGAAATGGACCCAGTGCACTCTGCCCTTTTACCCAAATGAGATCCAGAGCATTGTTCTGACTTTCTTATTTCCATCCCCAAACCCGAATGACAGTTTTAAACATTATTGGGTAGGGTAGGCCTCATAGAGTCCATAAAATCACTGTACTTCACATTTCATTTCAATAGTGATTAGCAAAGGACTCAAAAATTCTTTGTTGACCACAAATTAACATGAGCTGCCCAGGTTTTTGTACAAAAATATATGACTAGTAGCTCTGTTCAAACTGAATTGCATAAATCCCTGGGGATGTGCTTATCAAAACAGGACCATGTGTTCTGCATTATTAACTAAGGGCTGTTTACTCAGATAAGTCAATATGTAGAAGAAATTCTAAAAGAACATTTTGTTCCACAAAAAGAGTTGAGCTGAAAATATATTCAAGCTTTAGCTTTCATATTGGTCAACCTTTTGTTTTCATCTTTCATACCAGCGGGATAGTGGAAATCCCATTTCCCAGATAGCACAAGCTGGCTGAGAGCAATCATTTTCTTCATTTCATTTAATTTCTTGTGCAGGATGGGCTAAGGATATAGCCTGGAAGCACCCCAGGGTTCGATGCACTAAGATGCCAAAGCACTAAATTGAACAGGAAATTCAGAATAAAAACAAATAGCAACAAAATCTATGTGAAATGCTCAGACAGTAATTCTAGTACCTCAGAGTACTCAGCATTATCTTTCTCCTGACTGACAATAACATACATATAAAATAAATAGCTGCAGCAGGGTCATGGGGGCTGTTTCTATAGTCAACCAGAGGACAGTTAAAGATGATTCTGATACTTATTTCTTTATGTAAGGTGCTCTCTCTACATACTCCCCTACATGGCACATAATATTTCCCTCTCTCGGAGGTTTTCTATAATGAGAATAAATTGACAGAGGGCAGAGAGTGAGTGCCACCTCTCCTTTGCTTCTTTGTGCTTGTCCAAAGGGAACATAAAATGCAAATGAATCAGAATAGAAATGTTTTGCCCACTTTTGGCTCATACAATTTGTAACCCATTTTTCAGATGTGAAAACGAAGATGCAAAGTCTATGGCATTTAAGAAGCCATTCATGAATTTACTTTGCTTACAGATTTGCACACAATACTCTTAGGTGCAGCTCTAGGCAGAGCAATGTCTCTTAGAAAGTTTCATCATGCATTACGGTCAAGAGATAAAATTTAAACACCTGGAAATCGAACATATTACTTTGGTATTATTGTTAATATTTTTTTTTGTTGGCAATAGAAAGTTTCTGGAAGGTAAGATCAGTTTTAAGGCCAAATCAAAAAGTGATCATCAAGAGGCCATAGAGATGGCTTCAATAAAAAGAAAACAGTGTGCAGTAAGTTTACATGAAGTCAGCTGGGCAGCTGAGAATTGCCTGGTCACTTCTAGAAACTGTATAAGGAAACAAGTACTTCAAGCTTGAAAGCCTCTGTAATGGTGATGTTTAGATGTTAAGTAGCATTTGCTTACATGGCAGTGCACTGAGATAGTTAACACTGATAAGAAAGACTATGTCTTGTTACAAAGTCTAACAAATTCATGTCTGGGTTTTGGTTTTTCCATGCTGTGGAGCCTTAGCTTCCTCTTCATGGCAATTGCTGAAAGAAATTTAGAATCAGTCAAAATTATTCATAGACTTTACTAGAATCAGCATAAGTTTTTTTACAACAATTTTGTTAAAGAATTTAGATGTTTAGATTAATAAATCATGGAAGTGATGAAAGCAAAATCTAATTTTGTTTCCTTCAGTATTTTTCAACTAAACAAACCATTTTCCTGTTCATCTATCCTAAGACAAAGAACTACATTTCAAGTACCTGGAAGTCTCACTAACTGCTTTGCTAAATCAAACCTTTGACATGGAGTGAGGTTGTAGTCTCACGGCTATCCTACGTTTTGTCATTCAATGACACAGTGTAATCTCAACAAAAGTATTCTTCATGATTTCTTAATAAAGGTTGCACACAGACATCTGTAAAGTATTTGAAACTGATTGGTATGACAGAGAATATAGATGTGCTGTAATATGTACACAAATGATACTAACAGCTTAGTAAAGGTTTGGTCTTGTAGTAAATCATAACATGAGCTCTCTCCTGGAGCTGTACCAATGCACGTGTGCCATTGTGTCCCCTCCTCTGCTGCAGCATCGAGCAGGGTTTGTGTGCAGAAACAAGCCTGCTGCACATGCAGGAGATTGCTTTAGCAGTTCTTCTGTCAGGGCTCCACTTAACCCTTTGGTATTAAACACATAAATACTTCAGCGAAAGTACAGTGAGAACATGGAGCAAACCAGCTGTATTTCTGAGTTTCCTTCCATAATACCCTCGATTTTTTCACATAGTTTTCTCTCAAGCCTACTTCTGCTACTTTTTAACTTTTCAGGAGGTCGACTCTGAGTTTTTGCTGTGGAATTATGCCTTTATTTCAGAGAAAGCGTAGAAGACAAACTTTGCTAAAACACTTGTATTAGTCATGCCTAGAAGAACAAACCTAAAAATAAAATTAAATAATGAGCTTCTCATCATTGCTTCTGCTTATTTTCTATCCAGTCCATTAGTGATACCGTGGCACTAAACACTGATCATTTTTTTCTTCCATGGGGAATACATATTTCAAGTAACACTGGAAATGAATATTTCTCTGTTTTTCTCTATTTTTTTTTAATTATCCAGTGAATTCTAGCTCACTGCCTTCATTGCCACCATGGAAAACACATTAATCAGGTAGGAGAATCCTATCTATTTTTACCAGAACACAGAAACTGTTTCAAAGACAATAATTCTAATTCCAGGAAGAATTTTAGAAAAAAAATAGGAAGTAGCCAATATATCTCAAATAAAGAGCTATTCCATGAAGGAAAGAAAAGGGAGGAAATTGTAATAGCGGACTTTTGTCATGAGGTTTTGCTGGAGAGACCAGTAAACTACTTAACTTTGAAAGGGAATTCAAGAGAACGGCACCCTCTACTCTGCAGATCGGCTGCCCGTGTTTTTATAGCACCGTACCTGCTCCCTCTTGTGGCTGCTTCCAAGGGATTTTTCCTGTCAACATCATACAGGCCACAGTTATGAGAAGGTGAACTCTGAGCAGAGATTCTACACCTTACTTGTATTGCATATACACTCCACAGGTTTCCTTAGGGATTATTTTTTCCTTTAACATCATAGAAGGACAGAACCATAGACTGGTTTGGATTGGAAGGGGATCTTGAAGGTTATCTCATTCCAACCTCCCTGCCATGGGCAGGGATACCTTCAACTAGATCGGGTGGATCAGACCCCCATCCAGCCTGGCCTTGAACACCTCCAGGGATGGGGCATCCATAACTTCTCTGGGCACCCTGTTCCAGTGCCTCACCGCCTTGCAGAATTTTTTCCTAACATCTGATCTAAACCTAACTTCTTTCAGATTAAAGCCATTACCCGCAGTCCTATCACTACATGCTCTTATAAAAGTCCCTCCCTCTTTTTTGTGTCCCCTTTAAGTACTGGAAAGCCACAATTAGGTCACCCTGAAGCCTTCTCTCTTCCAAACTGAGCAAACCCAATTCTCTCAGCCTTTCCTCATAGAAGAAGTGCTCTATCCCCTGATCATCTTGGTGCCCCTCCTCTGGATTCTCTCCAACAGGTCCATGTCCTTCCTGTGCTGGATGCAGCACTTCGAGTGGCGTCTCACCAGAGCAAAGAAGTGGCGCAGAATCCCCTCCCTCACCCTGCTGGCCACGCTGCTTTGGATACAGCCAGGATACATTTGGCTTTCTGGGATGTGAGTGCACATGGCCAGCTCCTGTCCCTCTCAGCAGAGCTGCTTTCGCTCTGTTCATTCCCCAGCCTATGTTGGTACCGGGGGTTACCCCAACCCAGATGCAGCACTTTGCTCTTAGTCTTGTTAAACTTCATGAGATTCCCAAAGATCCACTTCTCAAGCTTGTCCAGGTCCCTCTGTCTATCAGATGTGTCAACTGCACCACTCAGCTGGGTGTAATGTGCAAATTTGATGAGGGTGAACTTAATCCCTTCATTTTATTATTAATGAACATCTTAAATAATGCTCATCCCAACACGGACCTCTGAAGGACACCACTTGTCACTGATGTCTGTCAGGACTCTGAGCCATTGATCGCTACCTTCTGGATGCGACCATCCAAGCAATTCCTTACCCATCTCACAGTACAACCATTAAATCCATCACTTCAATTTAGAGAGAGGGATGTTATGGGAGAACATTTCAAAGGCACTACAGAACTCTATATAAATGACATCTGTAGCTCTTACCCTATACACTGATACTCCATCGCAGATTACCACTAGGTTGGTAAGACAGGATTTTCCCTTATTGAAGCCATGCTAGCTGTCTCGAACCACATCCAGGTGTGGATCCTGGTGAGCATGATTAAGATTTCTTGCCTTGGAGACCACAACCTCTCTGCGAAAAGCACATACAAAATTAAAACAAAGCACTGATTACAAAGCAGACAAATTTTTAAAACTCTATATGCACATGTATATAAGCACATTAATAAAAGCAGAATGAAGTTTTTGTCATTTTCACTGAACTTTTCAGTGTAGAGGAATCACATAGAAATGGTTGACTGGGGAGAGAAGATTTGTGCTGTTCTTCCTCTGTTGATTTCTTAAGCTCATCTCAGTCAGGGCCAAAAGCACATTTATTTAGGAGCGGCTTTATTGGAAGCAGTCAGTTTTCCTACCCACATGAACCATGTAGGAAGAAGAATGAAATCCTGAACAGTAGTGTTTGCTGCTTTGAAAACAAAGTTAGACTAGACAAAGACAGCTTTTAAATTTTCTTATGCTATTTAATTTCTTTTTCTTTTATTTCTTCTTTCTCTTCCTTTTTTTCCTTTGTAGAATATTGTTGTTCACAGCAAATAAATTTCCTCCTTCCATACAGTGCCTGCATGGAGTACACTGCATCCATTCTGCTTTGTTTTGCAGCTTAAGTGTCAAGTAAATGATTTCCAAAACTCTTCAAAAAATTTAAAATTTAAATCTCATTAGACCCCACTGAAATTTTGAAAGAACAACACAATTGTTATTGAACAGGGTAATGCAGGAGTGTCTGTTCATCTAGAGGTCATCCTAGGGAGCAGCCATGAAAAGTATTCACTGTTCAAAGGAAAAAACACATATCTGTGTGGAATTCTAAAAGCAACCAAAGATAACAATAATAGCACAGAAAACCTTTCCCCTGTGTTTTTGGAACTTTGGGTGAAGACAGAAATTTGAGGTTGCCCTAGGAATTCCACTGAGGAAGACATATGCCATTTAGTACACATAAATTTGCATAATTTCTTTTGCTATGGTAAGCTCAGGGTTTTGTTGTTGTTGTTTTGGTTTTTTTGTTTTGGCATTTTTTGGGGAGGGCTGGAGAGGTTTTTTTCATTTGTTTGTTTTGTCTTGGGTGTGGGTTTTTTTGTTGGGTTTGGGTTTTTTTGTTGGGTTTTTGGTGGTGGTGGTGGTGGTTTGGTTTGGTTTGGTTTGGTTTGGTTTGGTTTGGTTTGGTTTGGTTTGGTTTGGTTTGGTTTGGTTTGGGGGGTTTTTTTGCTATGAGTTGGCCCTATAGCTTTACATGGCAGAAGAAGCTACTGACCTACTACAACTCAGTTCTGTGGTGCTGGGATGAAACCAATAGATACTGTCTTCTAAAGCAAAACCTTCGATACGTGGGAGAAAGCAAAATAAGAGTACCAAAAGAGCCTCTTACATGCAAAAGTATCACACTGTGTCTCCTGGGAGATTGAACAGCAGCAGCAAAGAACAGACCCTGCAGCAAGTGTTTTCCAAATAACTAATTTAGCAGAAAGCTATGAGTTTACCAGCAGTCTCTGAGGAAATGGACTAAACCCCTTGTAGTGCAGGTTTGCTGCTTACTCAGGGAATTGTACCTGTGGATCACGAAACTCTGCATCCCAAGACTTTGCAGATGAAAAATTTTGTTCACTCCTGAGCTGTGTCATTATGTTTGTAGGTAGATTTATCCCCATGTTTTTTCTGAACCACCAACATATTGAATACCTTTTAAAATTACTATGCCGATTTTCCCATGAGTAAAAGAAATGTGTTAAAATATCAGACTTGACCAAAGAACAGTGGTTTCATTTTGTGAAAACCCTCTGTGGAAGTTTAGTGTCTTTTGTAGTACACTGGCATGCAAACAAAAGCTTTACAGTTTATTTTCTATCACTGGAATAGTATTGAATTATCACTTTTTAAACTGACAATAAATTCCTACTTCATTATTAGAATGGGAGGTGATGGCTGGGACACTGTCCAAAGATTCCAATTCAAATCCCCCTTATGCCTGGTTTCCCAACACTTACAATTCTGGAGAATTTATTACTTCATTTTCTCCCTCACAATATGATTACTTTCAAAAGTCATGAACTTTACTGAAATATTTTTAACTTTGACATAATAATATGTTTCAGCAAATTAGAGTTTCACTGAATGAGTTCCACTGAATAAGTTTCAACCAGCTCTAAGAAACATAGACATACTGATCACCACTCAAGGTGCCTTGATGGTTAAAAATTTTGGATAGTGTTGAAAAACAACAGCAGATTTTTGTCTAAAAGTTAGAAATATCCTTTCTATTTTGTATACATCAATCTTTGCTCTGGAACAAGATGCAATGCAATTGCTGCCATTCTCTGTGTGTGGTGATTAAGCAGTGGCTTTGTTACTATTACTTAGTTAAACAATATGATAGATGCTGTCAAAAATATTGAAGTGAACCTTAAATTACTTTGAAGTATTCCATTGGCTTATGCAAACGTAAAAGCTTTGTGTTGCTGATCAGTCTGACTTGCTCAGCTCTGTATTTATACCTCATGTGTCTCATGTTGTACAGATGACCAACCAACAGGTTGAATGATTTATGCCACCTTCTGGCACCTTTTACTAAGTAGGGTTCTAGAGGTGGTAGAGGTTAAGAGTGGGCAATGAGAAGTTTAGTGGTCTTTAAGACTCCTTTGTCTTCTTTCAGTAGACCCTACCATAAAACTGGGAACTGGCATTCAGAGTTATCCAAGGTCAACACTGGAAACTCTTCTTACATTTCAATCATGCCTACAAGCTTTAAGGGACCTGAAGAAAACTGCACTCGAAATGTCATGCCAAAGGGGGAGTATATAAAGGTTGGCTTCTCATGGGGTAAGGATACTTTCTGGATGAAATCTTCTACTTGACCTAGGAATCCGTTTTGTCTTATGACCCCCATGGTAAAACTTGTTGAGTTGTCAGAAGGTCCAGTCCATCCAGCTGTGTTATTCTTGGTTACATAGTCGTTTATAAGTACCTGTAAATTGAGAAAGAATGAAAACAGGTTTTACACTGTCAAAATCATGGAATGAAATCATCACCCAATTTCCAGTCAAGCGAATGAGTGAATGGTGATGGGATGAAATTCCATAGCCAGGCTTGGAAAGCAAAATCTGTAATTCGCACAAAGTAAGGCCAAAATATAACCAGCAAATTCCAATTACTTTCCAATGCTTTATTCAAGAAATTGATATTCATGACATAGTATCTTGATATACAAATTAGAAGGTCAAATTTCAAAGCTTTTTCTAACATTTCTTGATTTGTGTACTATCTTTCTTTGTTTCTGTGGGCCTGAGTCTACAAACTTGTGTTCTAACCAAATCATGAACCTCTTCCAACCTCCCATGAACAAGTTATACTGTTTTCTGTTATCACATCTTGAAGCAGTATCAAAAAGATCAGTGAAAAATCAGCTCTGTTGGGTAAACCAAAACACCTTCTAGAAGGTAGACTGCGCAGGGGGTGACAGATGGAAACCATGAGGAAATTAAGGGCTGAGGAGCAGAAATATAATAGTTCCTTAACTGGCGGCACAGCTGTGGAGAAGGAGTCCTTGATCCATTTCCAGTGGAACCAGTTTACTGCAGCTAACTCTTGCCAAACACCATTTGGTTGTCACTGCATTGAAATGGGCCAGGAGTACCCCGAGACTGCCTCAGCAACAGTTAAGTTTCAGCTGAAATATTGAGGAGCAGCCCAGTGCCAGGCAGTACTTCTATGGCTGCAACAACCAACATGTGCCTTGCAAATCAGTGAAGGCATCCTTATCTGATGAGTAGGATAGAGGATCATGGAATATCATAGATTGAAAAAGACCTCCAAGATTATCACATCCAACCATTTCCCCAGCACTGCCAAATTCACCACTAAACCATGCCCCTAAATGCCACATCTACATGTCTTTAAACACTTCCAGGAATGGGGACTCACCTGCTCCCCTGGACAGACTGACCCAATGCATGAAACCTGGAACAATCTAAGAACTCAGAAACCTGGAACTGTTTCATAAACCGTGTGAACACGGAAGTAGCAAGCCTCTAGTATTTAGACAAATGAACATAAGGATCAGAGGTTTTTCAAGATAAGGTCATGGACTTGGGTCTGGGCCAAACGTACAATATAGTCATGACCCACAGGCTTCCCAAGAGTGCAAATGGAAGAAGGAAATTATCCTACTTTACCTCATTGAATAGTGGAATGCAACACATTGCACCAGACTCATGAGACCAGAAAACATATTGGAAGGATTATTTTTCCCCATTAGAAAGATGAACAGTCTTCTCATATTGTTGACATCCCTTATTGCTAATTAGGTTAGGATGAAAAATGGTTTTGCATCAGCCTTAGACTAAAATAGCATAGGAACATGTCTGCTAAGTCCTCAGCAATCAATAGAAACAGTGATGTCACATGGATCACGCTGTAGGTATGTTGTTTTCTGGCCAAACCAACAAAAGCTCTGTGTTTACTTGACAGATTAGCACACATGCTCATATCAAAAAACATTTCAAATCCAATAGAACCATGCTGAATCTAATTTGTGTCCACTGAGCAATAAAGTTGTCAGGGAAACTACCCAAAACTTGACCAAACACTGCTACTAATCCAAGATGCCAGTTTCTTTCAGGTGAAATTGAAGAAATACAAATGGAAAAGGTAAGATTCCCTTTTGTTTAACTTCTTGCAGCCAATGAATGCTGAGAAAAATCTCTCTAAAATATCTCTCTGTAAATGTGTATTAAGTTTATTATCCATGATTAGTGGCCATGAATCCTTTTTCTGTGATGAATGCCCCGGTGAATTTCAGTAGTTTAGTTTGTTTAGTTGTTAAAGTCAAAAAAGTTTCACTGCTGCTGTCTACAAGAATTATGTGATACAGATTGTATAGCAAGTGCTGTGTCCCAAGCTGTGCTATGTCCCAAGATATGCTGATACAATCTTGATAGAAACACTTTAAAAATTGCAATTGCATTGCAGGAGCTTTGTAAAGAATTGAGTTATTTATTAGAGTATTGTAATATAGAATTTTGATTAGAAAGTATTAAAATCAGGTAAAATTTACATAAACCTGTAGTTTTGTGAGGAAAAGTTATTGGTGTGCTTTTTTAAATTGTATGTTACCAGCATATTTTAGAAAAGTTTTGTCAGCAATTGCATGGTAACACAAATTCAATCTTAAAAATAACAATAGGATCAAGAAAATTTCTGTGTGGTTAGGAATATTTTCTACATCTTTAATAAAATTCAGATCTATGTCACTATAACATCCAGGTCTTGCCATAACAGCCCTTCTATTAAATATCTGTAGCTGCCATGGTTTGTGAAAACTTACCACTGGACTGGGTTTTGGAATGCAGAGAGAAATGTGTTACATGTACAAAATCAGTGTTAACAGAAACAAAGCAGTCACTTCTCAGAAAGGCAAGTAAATGGTGTTATATGAGATCTGTGCTGGAGTGACCAATTCTGTCTCATAGTCAAGCACTGATGTGGTGGTTATAAATTAATGGTGCTAGAATAAGGTTAATAAAATAAGGATTAATGGTACTAGAAGGCTGCACTCAAGAGTATTACTGGTAACACATCTTCTATTTGAGACAATTTACTATAGAAAGTGCAGTTCTGTGGTTTAAATGACCTGTACCCATATAGTCATTGAGTGTATGTCACTTGGGTGTGAAAAAGTGTGATGGGTCCCTTCTCTGCCAGTTCAGACATTATGTGAGTTGTTCCCAACCCAAATTTACGATCTCATCTGTTTAATGCAAGGTGTAACAGTTTGCTCACAGCTCACAGATCCCTGTTTCAGTCCATGGTATGTCAATGAAAATGCTGGTTGTCAGTTTTCCTATTGCTGTCTTTTACCTAACGTTGTTAAATCAGTTCAAGGCTGGTCTGAATATCATTGAATCATAGAATGGTTTGGGTCGGCAGGGACCTTAGAGATCTTCTAGTTCCAAGGCCCTTGCCATGGGCAGAGAGACATTCTACTAGGCCAGGCTGCTCAGTGCTCCATCCAAACTAGCCTTGAAAAGGCCAAGAAATATGTTGGGGTATCTTCAGCTCTCAGTTAATCAGCAATAAAATATTTCTTATATTTAAATGATTGAATTGCTTCACTTTTGCCCTACTTTATAGCCTTTAAAATATTTAATCTTCTTAAAATTCCTTTCTTATCAGTGGTTTAAGTTTCTCCTTATCTCCCAACTTGAAAAATGCTAGATAGGTAACAGAGACATGCTACTGTGCTACATGTCTTTTTCTAAAACTTAGGTGCAGATCCTGCTTTTCTCATCCTGTCATTATATTTTTTTTTTTTAATGAATGAAAGTAGTAAAAAATTTGCACAAAAAGAAATGCAGCAGAGACATTCCAGGAAAATTATTTGTTTTCCTGCAAGACTATTCTTTTGAAAGTTACGTTAGATCAGAAAAATGGAATGCTTATCTCTCTAGAGCTTTGGGTCTGACATTTTTTCCATGCTTATATCTCTAACATATTTTCATCTCACACCTGCCCCTGGCATCAGATTACTTCCTGCTCCAGAGACCACTGAGTGATACCTTCCATGTTCTTATTATGTGACCAGGTGTCAGCTTGCTCGTAACAACCAGAAAGACAGTGCTGGTGTTACTATATAAACAATAATTTTTACTTATGAGCACTGTCTTGTGTGAAGAAGAGCATGTTCCTACACTTCTAACAAAGCCAGTTGCTATCAAAGAGCATAAAAAATAACAATGAGAATAACAAGAACTGGAGTTATTTCACAGACCTTTACAGATAATTTTAAATTCTCCTTCTTTCTTACAGGTAACTGCTACTTCTGCAGGTCAGTCCCATGTCTGCTGAATCCAGTGCAAAGTAATATACCACTCTTATTTAAACAACCTGAATTTCTTTTTATTTCCTTTCCCTTCCCTCAAGAGGCGACTCTCCTTCATTTTACACCAGAAGTCCTTTTGAATGCCAATCACGGGTTCACTGATTTGGCTGAAAAACTGGAAGTGCTATGCTACTTGGTTGTCTTCTCTTTCTGCATCATATTTTCTTATAGGACCATGCATACATAAGATTTGTATTTAACCAATATTCCAAGTTGAAATAAAGTAAGACTTTAGAGTGGAATAACTGCAGATGGCACTCAGTGGAAGACCACTCCAGCCTGTACCTCTTCAGGATAGTATTAGTTTACAAATATAGTAGGATACAGTGGAAAGTTTCATTTTAAGAAAAAGAAGAGTTGGAAAGAAAGTTTAAATGAGTTTACTTATATCTGGATGTTGGATTTCTGTTGATGATATGCAGTTCCTCTCTTTTAGGTAGAAGCGGGTTATCTGAACAATGTTCAGAAATGGAATGAGAGACTGCCTATTCTCACTATCACTCAGCAATTTGCTCAGTATAACCTGGTCTCACTCCCTCATTTACTTGCTAATCTCTTATTTCATCAAGTCTATTATTGGACTGTCATCTCAGTCCATGGGTAGAAATCAGCTTCACGAAGAGTCAGAGTCATAGTCATAGACAGTGCTCCTCTTCTGCAGAAGGTTAATGACCCTGAAACTCTACAGGCAGATGGCATCACACTGGTCACTAATCCACTTCTGGCAAAGCCAGCTGCAAAAGGTCACTTGAGTTCACCTGGCCAACTTTGCCAGAAGTGTGTTAAAGAGAAATGTTCCTGCCTGCTGGCAGCAAAATGAGGGCAGTAACCTTCAGGTGGTAGACAGTGACGGAGCCAGAACTCTTAAAGTCTTCAGCTAGCAAGGCTAGTGCATGTAAAACTTCTTCATGTGGCTCTGTGCAACCCCGAGTCACTTCGGTGGCGTTACTTGGCTCTCATCAGTACATCTCCAGTTTGACCTGTAGTCCTTTAGTTGTATTGTAAAGTAAATAAACTACTTGTGACTACTGTAACTGTAGCACTGAATAACAGTGATAACAGTCAGGTTAGTCATAAGAATAATTCATATCATAGTGAGAGAATATCAATGGGCAAATTTAAACAACTCCGAAGTTTGTTTTGGATGAAGCTTTTATAAGAACAGTCTTTGTTCTGAGATTTCTGGTGTTTTCAGTTTCCACTTGACCTATTTTTCTTAACTTGCTCTCTGAACAAAAATTATTGAGATTGAGACCTACTAACAGAATAACAGTCTAAACCACATAGATTTACTCTTCAGCAGCTGCTGCCATATGATGATAGCACTTACAACCAATAGGAAGATCATTGAATAAATCTGTTCCATAATATATCTAGAAATTGCTAACAAGACTGTAGTTATTTAACACATGCTTTATTTCGAAACACTCCTTCAGATGAAATTGGAGAGGCTTACACCTGTAATACAAATAAAGACTCTTTTCAAAGTGTTGGGCTTCTACATTGCTTAAGGTTCATAGAAAAGCCATTTGCTTCTCCAAGCCTGTATATGCAGAAAACAAAGGTATTTCCTTTACTCAACTAGGCCCTAGATAATTAAATAGACTAATTTGACTAATTTAGTTACTATAAAACATATGCATTACAGCATGCCACCTGTCCTCTGTCCCTGTTGCAGGGTATTCAGTAAAATTAGCAATTCTTTTTCTGTAAACTTTTCTGCATCTGTTCATAAATACAAACATTTGCTTTCTTTTTTATGTGAGTTCTCCAACTCATCTGCTAGGCAGCCACTTTTTTTCAGGACAGTGAAATAAAATAACTGTTAGAAGAGGACACGTGTTCTTGAGCCAAATACATAACAATGCTGTTGCCAAACAAGCTAATATACCAAAAAGAAGTGACAGGCTTGGTGAGGGATTCATGGGGATCCAGTTCCATGGCCTGTAGTAGTCAGACTAGGTGTATGTATCAATCTTTTCTGAGTGAAACCAGAATACAACTCCACATGTTCTTAGAATGAAGAGTGAAGATCCGTCACCAACACAAGGTTTTGCAATTGTCTGCACTCTCTAACCTTGCTCCAGAAATCAGCCCAGTGGAAGGTGGTCAAAACAGCTCTGATAAAATCAGTTTAAAGCCAGTATCTGCTTATGAGGGGATGAGGAACAGAAAAAAAAGAAAAGTCATTTGCCTGATCTAAGGTTTTTGCATTTCCCTTTGTATCAAATTAAAACTAGGGCCCCGATTCAACTGAGTACCCTTCAAGAAGAGTCTTAGAGCCTCTAACCATTAACATTCTTTCTTTCTCTCCTCCCACACCCTTGGCTTCCTCTGCAGCCAGCAGGGTTTGAATGACCTGGAAGGCCCTGGACATTTTCTGCTGGAGTGGGCCCCAAATTTTGAAATATATTTATGCAAGAGTATCAATCATGTAATTCAGTAGAGGTCAAATACCTTGCAAGTTTTTTTAATTATTTTTTTTTGCGATTCCATATAATTGAAAGAATATGTTTGCTAACTTTACTAAATAACTCATTCTAACACACAGTACTATGTTACAGTATTAAGGACATCTGTATTTGTATGCATTCCATACCAAGGAATGTCAAGTTCACAGTGTTAAACTCTAATGTAAATGCCAGAGTTTAGATCCTATGAATAAACGAGCATGTCTAGGCAACATGTTTCTCCTGAATTATCTCACCACACAGTATCCTTCAAACAATACTATATTGTGTTTTACAATATAGTATATTGTCCTACATCTTTATATGAAAATATATTACTTAAAAAATTTTATTGCTTTCCTTCTTTCCAAATTGCACTTTCTTAATAGTTCGTAATACACTTATACAATCTATCTATTGGCTGAGGCAAATATTTACAAAACTGGATTGCTAAAATGACCCTGTTATGTAGACAGTGCCTTATTTGCAAAGCTCTAAACTTCTATAACTGCCACAGGAATAATTTTTTTCTATCTTAATGCAATAGGCAATGAGCCTCAAGATATGTGTTAGACATAAGTCTTGCAATGAATTACCATATGAGGTCTCATGCCACATGCCATTACACCCATTGTCCATAATTTTTTTGACATTTAAAATCCATGGTTATGTTACCAGAAGTTTCCTTCAAAAAGTTTTCAGAACTACTTTAAGCTAACACTGTATCTGTAACTCTACTTTGGGAAAGAAATTCTGTGACAGATCTTATATCAAAGCCAGAAAATTTAGGATTGCCTTTAAAGAAATTAAAGTAGTGCCTTTCCATGGGGAGAAATTCAAATGCAAACATAGCTTTGGATTCTTTTTAAAGAAGCTGGGGCATGATATTAAAGCCCACTTTTTATGGCAATCCCCCACCATTTAATTCCTATGGGTGGAGGTCTATTTTGTGCAACTACTTTAGTGAATTTTTATTTCAACCTTTTAAGGGATACACGTGCACCCCACAGGCATTGCTTTATGGCAGGTTCCCAAATCACAGTGGGAAAAGAGCCAGGGTTTAAACAATACTCATCTACATTTAGGGAGGAAATAAAAAAGGGATCTGTGCAGTTGCATAATCAGATAAAATGACTGAAGAACAAGTGTCGCACTCATTGATGGTATCATTTTTCCAACTTCCTCTTACCTGACTAATCAGCACCTCACCATAAGAAAGAAAAACATAAAGCACAGCTCATTAGCTTTCTATCCTAGTCCCCTGGATCTGATAGCAGCTGTAATATTTAGACATACAGAGTTAAAATAAAGGAAGCCTTGTGTGTAGAGCTTAGACACTGAAAAAAGCCAGCAAGTTCACAACGTATTTGAAGCAAATTAATTCTACCTTTTGTTCAGTGAAAATTTTGATATTCTGCTTCTGTTTATGGCATACTTGAATTGTAATTTTTTTTTGTAGTTTCAATAGAGGTGAAGATGTCTAAATCAAGACAAATACAGAATAAAAATATGACTTTTGGCCCAAGATTTTTATGATCTAAATATGAAAAAGCAAACTATAAAGAGCAAAGAAGATGAACAGTGAAACAACGGGATAGATATTAGTCATCCTTGTAGACAATGCTCTCAGTGCTTGAGCTGCCAAGTTTTTGTAGGTATTGGGATAAAACAGTAGGGATTTGGGGCAATGAAGTTATATTTTTACACTGTAAATCTCATTTAATGCTGGCTTAACCAGCAAGGAAAGACTTTTTGGAACCTTATACAAAAATGAAAACAATGATCACTTCCTATTAGAGTTTACATATGCCTCATTTAAGTGCCTGATATTTTACTTCTCTGTGTTTTAGATTGAACTCTTCTGTTTAATGATACATTTGAAGGGACAATAAGACACACAAGGAGAATTGTTTCTGTCTAAGGTTTTGTAAGGTTTTCCAGTAGTCATCAGCAGCTCTTTAAAGTTCAGTCCAGGTTAAAAGTCGTATAGCTCCTTTCAGTGTTCAAAGGAAGGCAAATCCCTATGCCAGGGCAGAAATTACTTGCTCAGATGTCCAATTGACTTATCTCCACCCAAATATTTCAGTGCCTGAAGGCTTACTACACATGTTCTCTTTTTGTTCATTGAATATTTTGCAGCCAAGGCACTCATTCGGCTGCAGGAAGAAATTATCAGTCCGTGAAAAAGACACAGAGAAAAATCAGTCTGTAGTAAAAAAAAAAATCCTAAACTGACTCATGACTGTAGCTTGCAGAACCCAAATAAATTTTAGTCTGGTGAAGGGATCTTAACTGCACACAGGAATCTCATTAGTGACTGGACTATTGATGGATTAACATAGGATTCAATTCTGCTCTTGGACATTTTTCTGACTAGTAAGAGACTTCTATAGAAATTAAACAGGTAAAAAGATGTTAATAAATATTCTAAGTATTTAGTCCGGTCATGCCAAATAAAAGAAAAATGACCATTTTCTAGAACATTTGCTGGTTTTAAAGACCTTATCAATAATTTATTCACTTACATTGGAAGTAGGCAGTGGGATGACACTCACACATATAGCCAGACAGGAAGCGTGTACTGATTCTTTCAATTTCAGATGCACTTCGCTGATTGTTGAAAAGAGAGAAGGCTTTAAAAATATTGTGAGGCCATTCTTTTTATTGCATTGATCCTTGTGGCTCATATGAAGCAATCTCCTGGGTCTCCTAGGGTCAAAGAGTTGTTCTGTTAATAGCTGCTAGAGCTACCAGGATCAAGAGGAGAGCAGCAGCAACCTTGTCAGCTTCTCACATGAAAATGAAGAAAATTAAACTATCCTAGCTGTAAAGGATTATGGAAGATTAGATACATTTTCTATCCTGGTTGGTTTTTTGTTTTGGTTTGGTTTTGTTTTTTTTTTTAATGGGAATAAAACAACATTTTGGATACATCTTCATTTGGATACCTCCACATTTGGATACTTCCTCATGAGGAGAAGTGGAGGGGCAAGCCCCGATGTCCTCTCTGGTGACCAGTGACAGAACCCAAGGGAATGGTCTGAAGCTGTGTCAGGAGAGGTTTAGGTTGGATATTAGATACAAGTTCTTCCCCCAGAGGGTGGTTGGGCACTGGAACAGGCTCCCCAGGGAAGTGGTCACAGCACCAAGCCTGACAGAGTTCAAGAAGTATTTGGACAATGCTCTCAGGCACATGCTGTGACTCTTAGGGATGTTCTGTGCAGGACCAGGAGCTGGACTTTGATGATCCTTGTGGGTCTCTCAACACAGGATATTCTGTGATTCTACATGTCAGGTTGACACAATGTACAATGCAATCTTACTTTTTTTTCATAAACACACATAAGTGTTTGTACTGGCTAGTGTTTTTCCCTCTCTGTGTTACGATTCTTGACATCATGTTGCAATTTTGGGTAGAAGGGCCAAATGTTCTAGCAGCCAGCTTAATGTTGTGTGTTACTGAGATACAGTGAGGGTTTGGCCAGGAATTGCAGTTCCTAGATTCCCTTCTAATTCTTTTGGTGTAAATTACCAGGGCAGATTGGAAAACAGGGCAGACCTAACCCGCCAATAACAACAGAAAAAATTAATTTAAAGAAAAGACTGCTTTTTCATACATGAAAATCAGTGAAACTGCTGAAAGATATGGTATTTCATTATTTTGATTTAGGACTAAACACTCAGTGCTGTAATATTCCTTTCTTATATGCCTGTATCCTTCAGTCTACTGCTAGCTGTATGTATTACACACCTCTTGACAGTAAAGAACTGCTTTCATTACAAACATATTTAATGTTTTCCACGGTTCTGGGAGAGGATCTAAACTCTTCTTTCAAATTGTTTTCACAGATATAACACTATTTTAGAAAGTGGCATCTCCTTAATTTTTATTAGTTTGTTGATTTTATTGATTTATTATTAAACTTAGGATATAGAATTGAGTGCTTCTAAAAAAATCTCAATTATCAACAGAAAAAAATACTAGAATGAAAAAATGCTTTCTTTTAACTATAGCCTCCATCTTAACCTGGGAAGCCTGCAGGTTTACAGTTCTAGTCTTGCATTTTTTTTTTTAGAAGTGTGAAAATTCTTGTGTGAGTAGTTCTTTCAGGCCCTTGTTCTCCTCCCAGAACAGGCAGCTGGTGCTGGTCCTGCTGCTCCATTTAAAAAGGCCATCACACCTCCATGACCTCATACTAACTTCTTGCTGTTTCTTCCTCTGTGCCTCGTGAGGCTAGGCTAATGTCAAGAACTACAGCCAAGAACCGCTTAATATTCAGTTGCAACCTTTTAGCTTTTAGATTTCGTCTCACTTCCAAAATTTCTCCCAAACAAACTATTGTTCCAAATTCCATATGCTCCCTTTATTTTGAGCATATGAGTAATATCACTAGGTTCAAGTTCTATTACTTATGGCAGTTGTGAAGGGTGGTTTAAAGAAAACCAGCACTGTGGACTCTTTGTACCCCTTTTGCCCAGTTCCGGCCATTCTGGGATCCCAAGGATCAAGTTTTCCCTCATTCAACATTTTCCAGAAAATAAGGATAAAATTAATGTTTTCATAAATTTATGTGTTTGTGCATTCATCTTCAGCACAGATGTCAGTTTCTCATGCTACTGTGCTACTTTCTGTACCAATTAAACTATAAAGCAAAAAGATTTTTGTTACGTGATGGAGCTCAAAAGCATATGGGGACAAAATGAATCTCCTTGCAGTGAAGAAAAAATAGTAGTTTATGCAACAGCAAATTTTTTTTCCAGTAATAACTTAGGGTAGATGCAGTAACTTGTATTCTGTTTTCCTTTACTTCGTGTTAATTTTCTATTTAAAAAAAATTATTTGGAAACAAGTTAAATAAACACGTTGGTCAGCCAGGAGGGTTTCAGTGTTTCTGCTGACACTGGCACAGGGAAGAAAAATGGAAAAACTAAATAAGGCTTGACTCGTACCGAAGCAGCAGAAAGTAATAAAAGTTTTCTCCAGTGCAGTGTTTGACATATACACAAAGCACAGAATCACAGAACAGGCTGAGTCAGAAGAGACCCAGAAGGGTCCTAAGTGAATGGCCCACACAGGGATTGAACCCATGACCTTGGTGTCATCAGCACTGTGCTCTGACCAGCTGAGCTGGGAAGGACAACATGGTCATCCATACATACTGAGAAGAACCATGATTTCAGCTACGGACACTGATTTTACATAGAAAGAGGACAACTAAGGGTTAGTGGCAATGAAAATTTTATTCTCCAATATTTTGCTTCTTTTCCTTTGTTTCAAAGTGCTTTGAGATCAGCAAGCTGGAATGTGAAGTGAAAACAGGATTTTCTCTGTGCATTGTACTAGAAGACAAGTAACTACAATACCACTGGACCACACTTAGAAGAGAAAGCTAAAATCGTGGCAGTTTCATTTGTGACAAAGTAAATGTCTTCACTGATGAACAGATTGACACAAACAATCTTATTCCACTGTAGAGCAAAGAGAATCACCTAACCAATGTCCCCACTGCTCTTGCCTCCCTGAGAAGGACTATGGGCTCTGCACGTTCATTTCAATTCAGCCTTCATACCATTCTATCCTCTGATCTAGTTTCATGTCTTTTCATTGCAAAATAGTTAGGTCTTGAGCTTGACATAGTTGTTAGTGAAAACATATCCTGATTCAAGTTGTTTACATTAAGCTGTCAGAAAACACTTAATATCATGGTTAGTCTGGAAGCTGTTTGGAACAGTGATTACTCCTATTTCAGTGTGCCCGAAGTTCATAATAGGGTATTGTATTTTTGAAAACTGCTTCTCTGACTTTTTGAATTAGAGGGAAGCCACACACCTCTCAAAAAAAGCTTTTTTTTTCACCTTCCAAGTCAGTAATATGCTATGTGAAAGTTTCATGTCTTTCAGAAACATATTCACATATTAAAGCATTTCCATTATCTCTTTTTGACCAAAGTTCCTGCACTTTGCCCCACACCCCCTAACAGCTCTTTCTAGAACAGCTCTCCACTACTGCAGGGTTCTCAGGTTGCCTGCCATAACAGTGTTACATAAATATATAAATATATTAGTACACTGCTCCTGTACACTCCACAAATCAACAAAAAACTAATAAACAG
Organism: Edolisoma coerulescens; assembly: GCA_013397115.1. Lineage (NCBI taxonomy): Eukaryota > Metazoa > Chordata > Aves > Passeriformes > Campephagidae > Edolisoma > Edolisoma coerulescens. Next base: position 1,455 of record VWZW01004873.1, on the reverse strand, counting down.
ATATTACTACTGACTTTTGCAATCAAACTTTCCCTCATGCTCACTCCCCTTACCATCATCAGATTACAGGGGTGGACTGGTGTGTTTTGATAGAAATTACTTTGAGAGGATCTATTTTTAAAAGTTATTGTGCAGCAGATACACATGAACTGAAAAGAATATTAACAACCTTGTTCTTGATGAATTGTTCTACAATTTCAAGAAACTCCTTCTTCCATCAGCTATGCATTTACTTTTCAGTGTGCTCCCCTGAACAGGGGATTCACTTCCTGTAATCGTATGTGTCCCTGTTTATCTTGTTAGACATGTATTTTGAATCTGTAGCAAGTCAAACTAAATTTGTCAGAGTGGTAGAGATTTCAATATTATCAAAGGTTTGAGTGAGTTGTCTATGCATAGATACCTAGTAACACTCAGCAAATATTTGAATTATCTACATGACTTTGGCAGATATGCATCAAGACCTCAAAAGACCTTGCAGCCTTTTTATTTACTGAGGCAGCTAGTATCCATTTGATATATAAAATAACACTTGATACATGTGTATGGGCAGTTTATTCAAGTCCTTCATGCCCACAGATAAATGTAGAAGCTTGGACAGAGTGCACATGTAGATATTTTCCTGTCAGCATCTGAGGTTTCTTAACCTTGAAGTGAAACCCCCACAAAATTTCTATAAATTTCACAAAAATATTTTTCTATCTAGAGGACAGGTTAAAGCTTCACCTCTACCTAGACTGGGGTGCAGAGAAAAAAATATAGCAAATCATCCACCCTTCTCTGTGGATTATCTGCTGTCACGTTAAGGATAGATCATATAATCATATAATCATGGAATCATGGAGTCACTTGGGCTGAAAGGGACCTTAAGGATCATCGAGTTCCAACCCCCCTGCTGTGGGCAGGGACACCTTCCACTAGACCAAGTTGCTCGCTGATGTCTGTCAGGACTCTGAGCCGTTGATCGCTATCCTCTGGATGCAACCATCCAACCAATTCCTTACCCACCCAACAGTACACGCATTGAATCCATCTCTCTCCAATTTAGAGAGGGATGTTATGGTGGATGAGCTTTACAGAAGCCCAGATACAGGACATCTATAGCCCTTTCATCATTCACTAATGTTGTCACTCTCTTGTAGAAACCCACTAGATTGGTCAGGCAGGACTTTCCCTTGTTGAAACCATGCTGGCTGTCTCAAATCACCTTTGTGTCCTGTGTGTGCCTTATCACAGTATCTAGGAGGATCTGTTCCATGATCTTCCCAGGCACAGAGGTGCGGCTGACAGGTTGGTTGTTCCCAAGGTCCTCCTTTCTACCCTTTTTTAAGGTAGGTACAATGTTTCCCTTTTTCCAGTCACCTGAGACTTTACCTGACTACCATGACTTTTCAAATATCACAGAGAGTGGCTTGGCAGCTACATCAACCAACTCCCTCAGGACTCTGGGATGCA
>VWZW01004869.1:38668-215974 GCA_013397115.1 Edolisoma coerulescens | reverse complement strand
ACAACCGGACATGACAAAGAAGAAATTGTGACTGGAGAAGCGGGCCATGCGGAGGGACGACAGCACTTTAAAGGGACAAACGGCCTTCTTCTAGTCCCTGGAAAGAAGCACAACACAGGACAGCAAAAGGGCAGCAATGAAGCCAAGAAGAGAGCATGGAGAGTAGGGCAGAATCAAGACCACCCAAGAGCCTTGGCACCTACAAGCCATTTCCAGAAAGGTCTGAAAGACCAGACTGTGCATGACAACAAATTTGCATAGAAAGCAAGAAACCTGTTTTCAGGGCAATGAAACCCCTTCATGCAGAGGACCCCCCTCAAGACTGGGAAGTGCTCCCAGGACCCTGAACATCCCATCATCTGGATCAAGGCTTGAACTGGGAATGATATCCCATCAGTGGAATCGATGCTGGAACTAGGAATGACATCCCCATTGGCTGGAACAATGCTCGAACCAGGAGGGACATACCCATCAGCAGGATCAGTGCTGGAACCAGAAATGAGATCCCCATCAGCAGGATCAATGCTGGAACCAGGACTGCTGATCTCTTGCTCTTTCTTTCTTTCTTTCTTTCTTTCTTTCTTTCTTTCTTTCTTTCTTTCTTTCNTCTTTCTCTTTCTCTCTTTCTCTCTTTCTCTCTTTCTTTCTCTTTCCTTCTTTCTCACTTCTTTCTCTCTCTCCCTCTCTTGAACTCATTTCTTCTTCTCTCCCTTTCTTTTTCCCTCTACCCCTTTCTCCCAAACCCCCTGCCAGGTGTAGATAGGGTATCTTAGGGACTACCATAGATTCCTAAATACGTTTTTTATGTATTTTTCAAATATTTGTAGCTCTGTAGGATACTATTACATAGTTATGTAGCTCTCAGTCTTTTTCCTACTCTTTCTCTTAGATTTTAGAGCAATAAGTTAACCTTCCAATGCATTCCTTAAATACTGTTTAGTCTTTTTTTCAAGAAGAAGTACATTTTGTTTTCCAGTCAGAGTCTCAGAAGACATAACAAGAGAATAGGGCAAAGAAGCCCTGGACCAAGTCCAATGGGACAGTTAGGAGCGACTCTTGGGACACAAACACAAAAAGATTTGGATGCCTGAAGTATGAAATTGCACATTTTAGGTATCTGGCATGGACTCCAGATCCCTGAGGGATTGTCTAAGTATGAACTGGGAGACATACAAAACCTGTCAATACAAGAGTTAAACACGGATCTCCTTGTGAAAGCATGCTTTCCTCCACCTCTTGGGCACCAGTCAGGATGTAAGGCGGTACCTCGCTCATGCAAAGCCTGGAATCCCCTCCAAGGACAGGAAAACACCACCGCCTGTTCTGTTCTGTCTGACAGTCTCCAGCAGAGCTCTGGCTTTGGGGGTGGTGTCACTGGCCACCTGTGAGGGAACACAGAGTTCACCCAGAGTCCCGAAGACATGCTCCTTACCTCAGCCTCAGGGAATTGCCAGGAAAGGACTGTAAATCTCAGGCTGGCAGTTCTGATAAGAGTGACAAAATCTTAGGAATTTTTTTTTGCTTTTAGATCCAACAGACCAATGTTTATGTTATGTATTAAGGAAGAACCCTGGAAAGAAGTCATCCAGAGCCTCTCTGTCCAACCAGGCAAAGACCCTGTGCATGAGGCTACAAAAACACTTTGTTTTTTTACTCTATCTCTCCCCTCTCCTGAAAACTGTATTGTATAAAACAGTGCATCTTCACTGGAAAACATGGATCATGTCTCCAGCCCAGCCCCTCAACCTTAAGATCACAGAATGAAGAAGCCTTTATTCAAGAGGAGTTATTGTACCTCAGGACAGCAAAAAATGAAGGTAATTTGAATTGAGTAATTTTAAATTCTGTGTATAACCACACCTTTTAATTAGGCTGCTTTTGTGGAAGAACTTACACAAGTATCTCTTCGTTCTTTCTAATAAAAGCAGAGCAGATGAGAGACACATCTGCTTTCCTTAAATCTTCTTTGAAGGATGGATGTTGAGTAAAGGTCTCATCTAGAAGAACAAACTTCCAACTGAACATTGCACTCTCTAAAAGCATTACTTCAGAGCATTGATTTTTTAACTAATGGCATCACTTTAGAAAGATAATTATAATGACATATTTAAACATATTACGCACTGGAACATGTTGTTTGACATTTTTATATGTCTGGGTGTACATGTAGCTCTTTTTAAAGAGAAAAATAGTTCTCTTATCTGGTTTTTCCTTTAACGTCTTTCAGTTTGAGATCATATTGTGAGACATCCCCATAATATCAGAAAGATACCTGAAAAAACCCAGACATGAAAAGACTGTGTAATTCTGCTGCACAGACAACAGCAGAGATTTATGAAGTTCGGAAGGATTTTAACCTTGCAACAGAAAGGAAGGTTCTTCATCTCCTTTGCTTGCATTACAGTGAAACTTCGTTTTAAACACAGGCAAAATACATTGAAAAGCAGCCCCTACAGCAGAAAATAGTACAGTCCACTCATGCAAGAGAAGAAAACAAGGGATGAGAAAGATAGTACACCCATATTAAGCTGAGACATGGTAAAAATGAAAGGATATGTCTGAGGCCTGAGAGGAAAACCCTCAGTGTCTGTGGAGAGAAACCACATATTTCATATCATGGCACCCTAACACGGGCATTGAAAATAGGTCAGAAATGCCCATTTCTCCTAAATACCTATAAAGAATCCAGGTGACTCATCTGTTGACATGCACATTAAAGCAAGAAAAAACAGGTTAAATGATTCTTAAACCTGAAGACAACTTGATGGCCTGTGTCTGCAATTTAAGGACTGCTAAGACAAAAACATCAGTATGGACTGTCAAGCCACAGCAGCAGAAGCTCACGTGATTTAACTTACCGAGGATGTCTTAAGTGAAAACCTGGAATTTCTACATCATCACTGGAGCATGTAGAGCAGAACCAGGCACACCTAAATTAAGTAATAATTCTTTCCTTACCACATTCCTAATTTCTAATTAAAGTTTAGCTGTTAGATGACTGAAAATACCCTGGATCAATACCCCATCTCATTTTTAGTGGGAGAAAAGAAGCAGAACAAACCAACTCTGTTCCCTCTCCCCTTCCTGCATCTTTGGTGTTGCTGAAGTAAGAACGAAGTTCAATCCTAAAATGTCAGGGTGGAATTGGAAGGAAGGGAAAAAATGTTTGGTTAAAAACAGGAAAGGTACCAAAATAACTACTGAGTAAGTACATCATCTGTTTTACTTCCTCTATAGAAGCTAAGTATTTCCAAGGGGAAAATGTTGTTCCTTTTCTTTTCAATGTTGTTGTTCTTCTTTTGCCAGGTGAAAGGGTACAATGGCAATCAAAGGTGTCACCTCTATTCAGAACTCTCCTTACTAACTGTCCCAATCTTCATGTGAATGTGTAGCATTACTACCATACCAAAACAGACGAAGAATGAACACATAACATAAAGAGGCAGCTCCATAATCAGAAGGAAAGTGGACATATGGGACAGCATTCAATAATATAAAGCAAGTAAACACACAAATTAAATAAAAGCAGAAATTTAAAACACCCACACGATATATGACTGCTCAATTAATGATTAAAGAGCTAGTCATATTTTAATTATTTATTTTGCTGGCATTTGTTACGTTGACCTGTAGATATCCAGCAGCTCCCTAAGTTTACAAGGACATGAGATACATGAACAAGTTCAGAGCAGATAGTGAAATAGCAGGTCTAGTTGCTTTACATGGCTACAGTTTCTACAACCTCACAGGGAAAAAATTCAGCCATGCATAATCCAAAAATAAAGTAAGCAAATGAAGCTTTTTCTTTTTATCATATTGCTTTTCTTGAAGATATTCATGTCCCAGGTCACGAATCCCTACCGTGATATAGTTTTAAGAGCTGACACAAAATGCAGCATGCATTTAAACATCTGCTTCTTACACCCAACAGCAACTCACTATTAATTCCCATGGTTAAAAAGCAAGCCTGGAATTTTCAGGCTACAGGAATTTTCTCAATTTTAAGCCACCCTGAAGGTCTCCCACTATTTTTTTCCATGTTACAGGAACACAGGCGTCTGAGTTTTGACCTTTAAACTCAACATTACTTCAGCTGGGGCAAATATTGGAGCTCATGTCAGTATAGAAGAAATGGATTTTAAATGCTGTTTTGGAAGCAGCACAGGAATTCCTGTAGCTTGGGTGCAAGACTGAATTGACATAGGAAAAAGCTGTATTAGTTCTGCAAGACTGATACAAACACACCTCATCCTGACTAAATTTCAAAGGAAAAAGAAGTCTGTAGCACTTTCCCATATTTGGTATTTGGAGTAAAATTCATACATGTTTTTTAATTGCTTGATTTAAGGTGTTCAGTTTAACAAAACTTGCCCCCAGGAAGTCCCCGTTTTCCTTCAATAAAGGATGGACACAAGTTTACAAAATGAAAACTCTTGATTGCACAAAGACCTGTGTTTTCCATGTAGGTGTAAGATAAGATGTCGATCTTCCAGGCAAAGAGAAAAAGGATGCAAAAGAGCATCAGCCCTCGGTTGTGAGCTCCTGAATCTGCAGTCACAGCCTCTACATCCATCTCTTCATTTAGATCAGGGCTTTGATAATCGTGGTGTTGTGTGGAGTGTTCAGAAGAATTGATTTCACGTAACCTGTAGTGGTTTAAGCCCGTAAGCAGATAAGGCTCTCACAACCCTGCTTTACTGCCTCCAGTAGAAAGGGAGAGGGAATTGGAAGGATAAAAGTGAGAAAACACAGGGGCCGAGAGAAACACAGTTTAAGAAGTAAAAGAAACAAATACACAAGCAAAGTAAATATCCTGGGCTTGAGGCCGTAAGTCTGGGATATCCCTTGGGTCAGTTTGGGGTCAGTTGTCCTGGCTGTGTCTCCTCCCAACACTTTGTGCACCTCCAACTCCTCGCTGGTGGAGTGGGGTGAGGAGCAGAAAAGGCCTTGGCCCTGTGTAAGCTCTGCTCAGCAGCAGAAAATAGGGAAAATATCCCTGAATTATCCACATTGTTTTGGTCACAGATCCAAACCATAGCACCACATAGGCTGCTATGAAGAAAATTAACTCTATCCCAGCCAAAGGGAGTATCCCTGTGGACTTCACATCTGTGTTCTTCAGAGGTGGGGGCTTTGGCTTTAGGGCACAGAGTCAGCTGGTTCTGTCTTCTTCCGAAACAGCATGGCATTCCCCCTGATATGGAGTATGGAGATAATACTTTCCATTATCTCTGTGAAAAACAAGATATATAAATGGCACACAGCCTATCCAAACCAGCCACCCTCTCCTGAAACAGGAATTTCTTCTCTATCTTCTTTTCCAAATAAAGGGGGAAATCTCCTTCAGTTTGGAGCTAATGATAAGGCATTTGGAACATTTTCAGCAGCACATCCCTCTCACACAGAGCTTGAAGTTATAGTGTGACTTTGGAGAAAATGTTTAAGATAAAAAAAGATTCGTCAGAGCACAGCTATTTAAATGGCAGCTTGTTTAGGCACAGTACAGTGAGGCTGTAATCAGAGTTGAAATATTCAGCCGTTTCAATATCCTTATATTATCGGATTGACTTCTATACAAAACTTAATACGGAACCCCAAAGAAACAAATGATGTCTCCAGAAACTGGGAAGATAAAAGGTCAATGCTTTAAAAAACCGGTATCTAAGCTACTTAGAATTAAGCTTAAAAGTGTTAGAGAATCACAGAAGGATTTGGGTTAAAGGGAACCTTAAAGATCATTTAGTTCCACCCCCTTGCCATGGGCACGGACACCTTCCACTGTCCCAGGTTGCTCCAAGCCTTGTCCAACTTGGCCTTGAATACTTTCAGGAATGAGGCATCCACAGCTTCTCCGGGCAACCTGTGCCAGGGCCTCACCACCCTCAGAGGGAAGGATTTCTTCCTAAATATGATCTAGATCTACCCTTTTCAGCTTACAGCCATTCCCATAGAACTAATACATATATACACATACATATATAAGTATATATATTTGTATGTATATATATATATGTATAAAGAAACAGCTTTAACTCCTGCCAGCTTTTTTATACTTTAAGAAATCTCAGCACATGCTCATATCACAAGGAAGATGTATTTTAAAGATGCTTCAGGGCTTCCTGGAATAAAGACTGGCACCTCTATTAACAAATTTCTTAAACTAATGAGGCCACCAACAGCATCTGTAAAGGACTTATGCCAGTTCAAGATGAAAGCAGGGAATACTTTTTTTCTTGTCCTCAGCCTCTAAAGAAAAGTTCCATCTTCAAAGTTCAGTATTATTCTCCTAATTTCTTAGTCTGTTCATCCCCTCAGCTCTTTTAAGGAAAGAAGCAGTGACCAGGATACAAAGGACGAAGGATCCTCTAAGTAGCACCAAAAACAAACGGCCAAGGAGCAGACTGCCAGTTTCCCAATTTTTGTCATTACTAAAACTTCAGTATCAAAGACATGATAGGCAAAGCTATGAGGATTACCCTCTTTAAAAAGCTTCCTAAATTAGTTCAGTTTTGTCTAATTTTAATGGGAACCTGAAAAAAAAAAATTATAGTCTTAAACAGGAACAATTTCTCTCATTGAATATCAAAGTGATGTTGCATATATATTTCCACAGAAAAAAAATATTAAATTCAGTTAAATGAGAAGTATTTACATTCTTGCTATTCAATATAGTGTGTATCTCAAGAGACTTTTTTGCAAGATGTCTGTGTAGCAAATGAATTAATATGCTTTCTTTGATTTCATATTTATTTAAATACATACTTTTTGCCATGTGCATACCTTTTTAAAAAATATTTTTAACAGTTTAGGTTATTTCTGATTAAAACAAAACAAACCAAACAAAAACCAAACCAAACAAAACCAGACCAGGACATATCTAGCCATGACCTATCTGGCCATTTCCACAAATGTATGGAATATGAATTGTGATGGTCCAAAACTGATTTTTTTTTCACTTTGAATATGAAACCTTTAGCTTTAATTAGAAATCAGTATTAATTCCAGTAGGGAATTAAATATGAAGAATGTGTGTGTTTGAGAGAAAGACGTAATTATATGGCTACTTATGAAATCCATTTTCATATTTAGTTTAATTTTTCCTTTCTCATTTTATCTCTTCTTTAATAAGACAAAGATTTAATAGTTTTGTGATTGTTCTGCTTCCCCTTCATTATCCTGCAGTTTAACGTAGGGTGGAGAACCCATATTGAAAGAACTGCCTCTGAGGCAATTTCAAACTGATTCTTGCATGTTTTCCAATCCCATTGTTGCCTCATGAACAGGCCCTGCTTTATCAAATTTTCAAGGTAACATCCATGGTTTCTTTGATTTGACCTTTAAAGTGTCATTGTGTCCCTTAGTTCCATCATTTATTACACCAAGACTGATTCAATCAACCAAGCCACCACAAAGTGACCTTGTTTTCACAGCTCAAAGCACTCAGCAATGCAAATTAATCAAAAAAGTAAAAAAAAAAAAAGTTCTATTCTCTTAAAACCACACTGAACTGCATACCAGGAGTAAAACGCTTAGCTTGGGATTTTGCCTCTAAAAAATGTTATTATTCAAAAGCTCTTCCTTCTGCTTTTTAAGAAAATGGAATATAAAATTCAAAAAAAATCTGGCAAAGCTTGTTACTGATTGTCTGAATAGTCCTGGCCCTGGGTGGGTATCATGCCAAGCAGACTTGGATGTGGGGATCAAGCCATTTGTTCTGAAAGGGTCTGACTGGTATCACACGGTTTAGGTTATCTCTGATAAATACAAAACAAAAAAAACAAAAAACAAACCAAACCAAACCAGGACATATCTAGCCACGACCCATCTGGCTATTTCCAAAAATGTATGGAATATGAATTACTTATGATGGCCCAAAACTGAATTTTTTTCACTTTGAAAATGACACTTTTAGCTTTAATTAGAAATCAATATTAATTCCAGTAGGGAAGTGAATATGAATTGGCCTTACCAATTACTAATGGAAATGTTCTTCCAGGCTCAGCGCTTCCTTAAAGGAAAGGAGATCACACAGGACATCATTATTATATATATGGTGTCTCCACCACTTCCAAGTCACTCAGTTGCATTACTATACAAGTATCAAGCCACACAACTTTAAATTACAGCTGACTGCAGTTCTTCACTATCTTTGATTGTGAAACATCCTGACCGATGAAGCCTTCTTACAAAGTTTATATAGAATAAACAACATCCATCTCCTTTCTGTGAGAACAACAAGAAAAACCTGTGATCCATCTAAAAAAAAATAAATCCTACCAAAGATTGTGTTCTCCTATATACTCATTCTTTTGGTATGAAATTATAATTTTTAATCTATAAAATAATTTTTATTTCATGCATTCACATTTAGCTGAAGATTGTGCATGTGGAAAAAAATTCCTGTGATCTATTCTACAATCAGAAGGAAAATGGAGAGAAGAAAGAGAGTTTGTAGTCCACAACTAAATCTAATATCTCCTGTGCTTTAAAATGACTGACACAACTAATACACTAATACTGCTGCAGAGTTCTTTAGCAGTTCCATCTGTTCTCTTCAAAAAGATTTAACTGTTGCTTCTTTCAGAATGAGACAGGGTTTGTTTTTTTCTTGAAATGGCCAAGATAGCAATTATTTCTGTAAAATCTCCTGTGTTTTACGGACACACACTTTTTCAGTTGCTTGAGATAGACTGTCAGATGTAAGAGAGTCTGAAAACATAATGGCTTATTAAATGCCAAATAAAACATATTAGATGATTCTACTCTTCCTAAGAACAAAGATCTTGATTCCTATTGCTAAGCAAATCAGAGAGAAGAACCTGGTGGCTTCTGCTGGAGCAATAAGAACATAAGGCCAGGTTGGACAGGGCTTGGAGCAACCTGGTCTAGTGGAATGTGATCCTCCTTATGGTCACTTCCAACCCAAAAACATTCTGTGATTCAGTGAGACCACTGTACTGTTCACAGTCGTGTTTGTACGTCACTTGCTCATTGCAAAAAACGCAATTTTTTTCCCAAGATTTACCCTTTGTTAAAATGCTTGCATTTTGAAAGCAGAAAAAAAACTTTGTAAAATTTTTACATATGAATTTCTCTTGCAGTTGTGAAAATGTCAAAATTCTTTCTTGAAAGATACATTTCTGATATCTCCAATTGCAGAAATAACAAAGTATTTCCAGTAATTTTTCACTTCTACACACTTAAAATGGGAATAATCCATTTGCTGCTTAATTACTTTTAAGAAAGCAATGAATTCACACAAGGAAATTTTGGAAAATAGGAAAAAAAGTGTTGAAAATATAGGAACATCTATAGCTAATAAAAATAATTCTTTTAAAAATTGTAGCTAATAACAAAAACACCTAATAAATCCCAAATTTTTAAAAATAATTTTCTCTACAAAATTTTTTAGAAGTAGAAAAAACTAAAGGTGCAAAAGCAACATAAATAATTATTATTTGTTCTTGAAGGATATACAAAAAATTGTTTCATTCCTTGTATTTGCTAAAATAGAATTTATAACACTTGTGTAGTGTAGACAGTGGGGAATAAAAAGAGATCATCTCACATCAGGGAAATGGAAGAGACTGGGAAGTACACTAACTCCCTAGTAGGTGACTTTACAGATTTCGTTAAGTATGTGACTATTTATAAATTAGATTATAATAATCTGAGTCACCACTTTCAAGACAAGTGTAGTGTCTTTCCAGGAAATTATTAATTTATTGAGCAGTCTGACTTTGAATCACAGAGTGACAGAATGGTTTGGGTTAAAGGGGACCTTGAAGATCGTCCAACTCCAAGCCCCTGCCATAGGCAGGAACACTTTACACCAGACCAGGTTGCTCCAAGCCCTGTCCAACCTGACCTGGAAGACTTGGAGGGATGGGGAGCCCACAGCCTCTTTGGGCAACCTGTGCCAGGGCCTGACCCCTCTTATAGTGAAGAATTCCTTCCCAATATCCCATCTAACCCTGCCCTCTGGCACTGTGAAGTCGTTCCCACTTGTCCTGGCACTCCAAGCCCTTGTCCAAAGTCCCTCTCCAGCTTTCTTGTCACCACTTCAGGTATTGAAAGGTGCTCAAAAGTCTCCCTGAAGCCTTCTCTTCTCCAGGCTGAACAATGCCAACTCTCTCAGCCTGACCAAACCTTCTCAGCCTGACCAAACCCTTGAATATGGCCTGGTAGTGTGAGAGACTGAGATTTAATACTTGTAGAATTTACTGTACCATTGCATTTTCAAATGCAAAAGTAGAAAAAATGCATTTATTCTATAAAAAAACCCCAACCAGATTGAAGAATGAAGCTACATATCGATAGTCCTTAAGCTGAAACCTAAAATAAATTAACTCTTGCTGTGCCTTTTAAAAGTTTTATGAAATTCCTAGGAAAATGTGTAATGAAACATGTTACAGTGGATAGCCATCATTAAACAATGCCTTAATGGTTGTAATAATGCTGATACAGTAGGAAAAATGATACGTCTCTGGAATGATGCTCAAAATGAGATATTATTCCATTTTTTCCCTATGGTTGCCTTATTATCCAGCCAAAAGACACAAAGAACTGCCGGTGATCTCAGATGTTGGGATGTTCATCCTTAAAAGGCTTATTCCGAAGGACATGCCCTGTCTTCATCTCAGGCATCTCCGTGCTCCTGCAATGTGGGAAGAATAGTGAGAGACCTTCAGGGTGGCTTAAAACAGAGAAAATTATGTCCATGAAATTGCATTACGTTAAATAAAACCCAATTACTTTCTGTTCATTTAAAGTAACATTTCTTGTTTACTTTCGTGCAAGGCTATCTGCATTCACCATGTGACAGCTGTTAGGAAGCACTGTTTCTGTGGTTATAACCAGAAACATGGTTAGGAGGGGCTTGCAGACACTAATATCTAAAAAGGCCCAGTCTGCACTACTAATGTGCTGAGGAATGAGGTGTCCATCAGTGGTGATTTCCATGAACTTCTGCATTCTGCCTCAAAAATCCCTGAAACTTCAATCTAGCCTTCCTTCCTGTTGAACTTGCTGTGCATCTTAAAAATTTACCTCATCTTTCCTCTGAAATAAATCATATTGAAACATTCTAGAAAATTACAATGTGTTCTTACATAATATCATACAATATCCTGAGCTGGAAAGGAAGCACGAGGATCATCCAAGTCCAGCTCCTGGCCCTGCACAGGATCCCCCCAAGAATCCCAGAGAGCAGGCACATGGCCGTGACAACTCCCACTACCATCCCTGAATCAGTTTATTTCAACAGAAAATGGGTTTGCAAAAATCATTGTCTTCATGTGAAACCTGTAATTCCAGCTTTGCCTTGCTCAGCTGCAGTGGATGGTCTGTAATGGTTAGAAAATATTAAAATAAAAACTGCATGCCTGGAGTTTTGGGCAAAATGGGCATGTTTCTCTCAGATTTGTTGCTTCCATGAGTTTGTGATGGGATTTATGCGCACACTGAAATGCAGAAGGATGTCACAGTCCCCTGTACACGGGCAGATGACTCGATCCATCAGACTTCAGCCTCTGAGTAAAAGCTTTGGGAATTTGCAGGTGTTCAATTAGTCACCAGAGGGAGCCCATATTATGTCATAAACACAATAACGACAGAGTGAAAAGAAGAGGGGAGAAAACCTTTAGGGTGACACAGTGGGAGAATCGCCCTTGTTCACCTCTGCTCCCTGACAATCAGGCTCCACGAGTTTGCTGCACAGTGCAGGGTGGGTTTTTTCAGCAGCTTTACATTTGATAAAGCAAATTTTGAGGAGGATGAGCACGAAGTCTCTTTTTCTTAAGCCATCGATGATTTTTTATTTAATTTGCTGATGTACTAAAGGATGCTGGCAAGGAATCCACTTTAGTAATATATGTTAATAAAGGTCATATGTCGGTACAGCAAAATCCCAATTATCACAGAGCCACTTTCATGACATCAAATATGTCTGGATAATCACACACAATTGAAAGGAACAAGAGATGGGACATCTTATCTATTAATCTGTTAGAAGAGGATGTTGGGATAATGCATGATTTTATAAATGATGTTTTCACTGGGATATCTGCTCATGGCAATACCCACTATGACCTGGGAAACAGCTTTCTGTGAACTGCAAGAAGGGTTTTTTTCTTCTTATACTGACAAGTAACTCCCTCATCCCCCCAGCTTCTGTTTTCCTCCCTCACCTTATCAACAACAAAAAATATTTTACTAGAAGTGGTATTTTTCATGAATGTGCTATATCTCTACCAAATCACTGATTCTATTTGGATATCTTCCTGAGTTATTTACCAGGGAAATGGCCTCAAATGTATCACATTTCACTCAGCAGTATTTGCTGTTAGTATTCTCTGTAGAGAATTCTCTCTTTTGCTAAAAAAGTAAAGAGGGGAAAAAAAGAAAGGGATTTAATACATTTCTAAGTCTTATTTATAGGACTACAGTGGTAAAATAACTCTGTTTTGGAATCAACTGGAAGTTTTTATATTAATATCTTATCTGTCTCTTATGGTATGGTAGACACTCCAGTCTTTAGGGGAACTCTGGCATTGTTATAGCCTATGTGAATTTTCCCACATTCACACATTAATTCTCCTGCAGACATCTACAAATGATCACAGTATTTCAAAAAGTCTTTGTTTTTTAGGAGTGATTCATTGCTAGTTGAGCTGTCTTCCTGCCTAATAGAAGCTATTGCCCTCTCTGTGCCTTCACCCTTTAATTGCAAGACAATTAAATTCCCCACTGTTTGCAGTATCTGTGTCCAGAATGAGTCATCTTATCACATCACTTTTTTTTTTTTTGGCTTTTGCTACGTGCTTAGCAAAATGTAGTTTAATATTTCTCTGTCCTCATGGAGCTGGAGGCTTCACCATTAATTGCTCTTTTTCTAACCTTTATCCCTTAGCTTTTTGGGGTTTTCTTGCATCTTTGCATGGAAAATAAAATAAAATAAAATTCCTGTTTCTCACCACAATGCCTTAATTTTGGGGATGTATCCAATGACACCACATGAAAAGGATAAAGCACGTCTGTGACTGATAAGCACTGATTTTAAGAAAAAATATTCCATCTCCCACAAGGCTGGTACAGAATACCCAGCATTTAATTTTAGATAGGATCTGAAGCATTTGAAGGAGCATCATTGCATCTAGGCAGAAAATGATGTGAAATGGTTTGGGTGTGATGTGTAACCCCAGCTACAGGTGCTGTCACAGCGACTGCAAACTGGCTTTGTCCAAGGGAGCTTTAGGGCACAGCTTGGGAACCTGCACTGAAGTGAAACCACGTGGCTCATTTGCCAGCATCAACAGGCAGAGATGTTTTTTATGGTTCTGATGGTGTATTTGCAACTTGTTCAGGTTTTACTGACAGACCTGGTGCCAGAGGTATCAGGAAGATGACCAGGGAGCAACAGTTAGGTTTCCTCCTGTGGTCTGCACTCCATGTCTTTACATTAGAGGTGGGACACAAGGGTGTAATAAGGACTTGCACTGCCCTTACCCAAGTCAGGGACTTTCTGTAGAGTTTGGTATAAAGAAAATCCCCCTTTCTCAGACTCAGGTGCCTGGATTCAAATATAAGAGTACCAAATAAGGGTCATGTGTAGAAAAGAGCTTCTCTTGTTCAGACCAGTCATTCATCAGGAAAACTCTACACAGTCTGCTGTGTCAGGATGGAGAGTTTTCCTGGGCAGTCTTCTGCCCTGTTTCCTCTGCAATGAGATGCTCAGGGCAGCATTATATGTCCTTTCCTAAAATCTTTTGGCTTATTAGAGTTCGTGACCTATCTGTGTTCTCCACAACTGTGCTGCACAAGCTCATTATTTCTGTTACAGGACCCTCCACTTTTGCCTCAGGTTTATATAATCTTTGTGTTAATGTATTTATTTGAAAGTTAACCATTCTTGGCCGCCATATCTGTTGGTGAATGTGATTTTTTAAATTATTTATATAAATGCAGATACATCATAAGAACCAGCCCATCCCTGCAGTACTCTCAGCCCATTATGAGAAGTGCTGTTTGGGAGGGCAGTCAGATGAAGTAACATGCCAATAGTGACATGGAAGTGTAGTGGTAGAGGCAGAAATAAAAGCTAGAATTTCTTTCCTTAATTGTTTTTGCATTGGGCCGTATCACCTTTTCTGAGTGATGCCTGACCTCTAAAATATTTGCTTTTCCTAAGTTTTTCTTATGTTACTGTGAGTTTTGCAAAATATAAAGGCATCGATTTATCTGAAAACAATTTGAAACGATTTTCAAGCATCTTTTTGATTCCTGTACCAGCATACCCCCAGATTCTAAGCTGTCCCCTCCTCCCACCAAAGCTGTGGGGGGCAGTGAGCGAGAGAAAATTGTTGGATATATTATTTTTTCTTAAATACTTTAATTAATACAGTTTGTATATTAAAAACTCAGGCAGACTTTCACTCCCCAGTCCCAGCAGTTAATGCAGTTTATGTATCTCCATTAGCATGCTTGCTCACTCAGCAGCCTTCCACCATATTTCCCTCAGTATCAAGTGTATTGCCAGCCTTTGCCAGGATACTACTGAATTAAGGTTATTAGCTGCCCTTGCTGTTTCTTCTAAACTTCTTTGGCTTTGGAGGCTCCTAATCAAATGCTTAAAAGTTATTTCATTTCAGCCTCCTGTGATGGTATTTGCTTCTTTTAAATGCACTTTTCCTTTCCTGAGCAGTCAGCACATCTCCCTCTCATGGCAATATATACTCCTAAGAGTGCCAGTGGCCAAACTTTGCAGCACTTCTGAGGGTTCCACAAGGCAATAAATTGAATATAGCAGAGTGCGTGAACTCCTGCAACTCCTGGCTATATATATTATAATGAAGTGGGAGATGTGCTGATTATCACATAATACAGATGCATTATGTGCAGAATAGGCACCAAGAGGAAAGAACGTGCTTTGGTTTTATCACTCACTATTATGAGAAGGAAAGGACCCAAGTATGTATAATTATAAACTGCAAATGTCATGCCTTCTCCCCCTTCTTCAATCATCCAGAAAAATCAGCACATTAAGAAGGAAGCAATGCCCTGGGTCTTGCCTATTAACCTCAAAAATCAGGGAACAAGAAGTTCACAACTACTGTCTGCAGTAAAAGAACTTTTATATCTCAGGAGTTAATTTCTGATTTTAGTTCTCATGGCACTTGAGAAAAGAAGAAATATGATTAATCTAGTAAAGGATGAATATCCACTAATGGTCAAGAGCAGCTACTTCAAAAGGAAATGCAGAAAATGCAAAACAAAGTTTAAGGGACTGAATCAAGCAAAGCATCTTTCTTGATATTGACAAGAAATCCTCAGATTTCAATTAAACCATATCTAACTAGCCCCCAAAGCTATAAACTTTATGGCTTAGCCATTGCATTTCTGTTTCCTTCCTTTAGCATCACTTTCTACATGTGTAAAGTCATGAAGTGGTGACTTCCAGAGGGAATGGCCTTTTAGAGCTATCACTGACTTAATCTGAAAAAAAACCACCAAACAATATACCATGAACTCACTCTCCACCTCTGAATGAAATCTCTTACAGACAGGATGCTTATGAGGTGTATCCTTTTCTTATTCTACTGCTCGAATTATTTCATTTTGTTCCTGAAAGAAGGTGGAAATCCATGTCTGCACAGCTGTGTTGAGGATACTCTCCTAGTAAAGTTGTGGTTCATTCACTTGCCTACTCATTTTTAGCTGTTCACACTACTATGCTTTGTTTTCTCCTTCAATTTCTTAATATTTTGTTTCCTTTGTCTTCTATTGTATTTAAAGAACCTTTTATGTTTATCTTAATATTCTTCCTCAGTACTGCTTCATTATTCCCATTTGTATTGTCAATGCCCTCTTTATAGTCCCTCTGTTTCCTCACATAAAATTCTAACAATACTGCAGATCTTTTCTTTCCTATAATTTTTTAAAGCTCTGTTTTGCTTTCATTTAACTTAAAAGATGTATCAGTCATCTCCACTGAAGTTTAATACCTGGTTTTACATAAGGGAATATTCTCCTTTTGAGCTCGCTCTATCACCACTAACATTTAGTTAATTTTGTCAGCCTTATCTCTCTCTAATAAGAATGGTCTGTTTATATTTTTTATTAGGAGTTGTTCCCTGTGAGGGTGGTGAGGCCTTAGCACAGGTTGCCCAGAGAAGCTGTGGCTGCCCCATCCCTGGAAGTGCCCAAGGCTGGACAGGGTGTGGAGCAACCTGAGATAGTGGAAGGTGTCCCTGCCCATGGCAGGGAGTGGAATGAGATGGTCTTGAAAGTCCCTTCCAGCCCAAACCATTCTGTGGTTCTATGGTTCTATGATTCCACGGTAAATGGTATTAAATGTGACCTTTTATAAGTTTAATTAACCTGTGTTTCTATTCAAAATGCCATCCAGCAATTGAAAACTATAATCAATCAATCAATGAGCATCATCATCATCACAACAACAACAGTTTCTGAAATAGTCTCTAAGAGTCAAATTGTCTATCACAGTCTGTTCATATGACATTATAAATGTTATGCACTTTCTGGCATCTCTTAAACATAGTAGTTTTTTTCCCCTTTTACCTCTTGATCCTTAGATGCGACAATTCATTTGCAGTAAATTTAAGTCCTCAGTTGTTACTGTGATTTTAGATCTTCAACAACATCTTGTGATCTTAGATTGAAGGATGATGAATATTTTCTGTTGTGTTACTCAGCAGCAAATAAATCAGCCCAAGCCCTTTCTTAAAATTCTCTAACAGTACTGCAGAAACTACGATTCATTTATCTCCTGCTTTTCCTTTTCATTACTGCCCTAGAGAATTTAAGGAAAGCTGAATGTTGATTAAGGTACAATAAATACAACAAAACAGGATTTCTAACAGAAATTATCAAAGATCTCAGATCTCAATGGAAAAAAATCAGCATAGTTTCTCAGAAGCAGTATTGATAAATAGATTTACACTAGCTGAAGGTGCAGTTCTGGGTTTGTGGTGTGGTTTGTAAGCCATGAAACACATTGCGCATGTGCCTTTCTGTGCGTTTGCCTTCTTTGTTCAGTAATTTTTGAGGCTGTTGACCAATTCCACCCAAATCTAATGGACAGTGTAGAGTCTGCAAATAAACTGACATACTATAAATCCTTCCTTTGTTTTCCTGCCTTTCAAATTAAGAAGCTGGATAGAGTAGAATCACCCTATTGATTCCTCTGATAAGGATGAAGTTCAGCTCAATCCTTATTAGGCAACAGAGTATGTATTGTCACATGGGACACTATGACAAAAAAAGGGAGATTTAGCTGAAATGTGAAGCTTGCTGGGCGGCTCAGACACAAAAGCAATACAAAACCAGTCTTTATTAGTCCCATACTTAGGATAAAATTTGCAGAATTTAATGGTCATGTGATAGTAGTATCCCATGTCCTTAGGCATGTAATGGTTACAATTCTTAGACTTATCTTTCAAAAAGCTAGAGCTGCCAATGAATTTGTGAGTGCTCAGGTTCCTTGAGTTCAAGCCTCAAGGAACCTGAATTGGGTGCTCACAAAATGAACAGAAATAAATTCACACAGGAAACCAGTGACAGGACAGGACAAAATGGCCTCAGGCTGTGTCAGGGGAGGTTCAGGTTGGACATCAGGAAGAATTTCTTCACTGAAAGGGTGGTCAAGCATTGGAAGGAGCTGCCCAGGGAGGTGGTGGTGTCCCCATTCCTGGAATTGTTCAAAAAATGACTGCACGTGGCACTCAGTGCTCTGGTCTGCTTGGCAAGGTGGGGATGGGTCAAAGGTTGGACTTGATGATGTTGGAGATGTTTTCCAACCTAAATTACTCTGTGATTCTGTAATTATAAAGTGTAATTATAATTTTTCTCTTCTTTTAACTGAAAAATTACTGGCATATTTCATAGTCCATTTTCAACTAAGCTTTTCTGTAGCAAGGTACAAAATGAGTTTTCCACACTTAAAGCATTTAAAGTACTAATAAAGAGGAAAGCAAATTTGATGAGAGAGCTTTGCAAAGAGTCATTGAGCACTCATCTCCAATTTGTGTTTTTGATGCTTTCCCACAGTGTTAGCGGAGGCCCTTGACAAAATTCTCAGAAGAAACACATTATTACAGCTTCACTCAACTGAAACTGTGACAATTCACAGGAGCCCCATTCTGCACACAATACATGCCAGGGAAAGAAGAACAGGAACAGAATCAGGGCTCTAGGAACACCAACAGAGGGGAAATAATAAACACATTGCAAATGTGATGGGGTTTTGCAAGAAAAATTAATTAAAACCCATAAAACTTACACTTTTTTGATGTCAGGAACAAAGCACTAGTGTGGAAAATCTCCTTAGAACACTAGTGTGTTCTAAATCAGGATGAGAAGGAATGCTGTAGGACTTCTGTTTATTTTATAGTATTTCTTGGGATACAGTTTTAACTGAGGAGCCTTTGCAATGATCTATCGTGTCCAGGTATTTCACAGCAGTGTGACATCACTCTAGGGTAAGTTAACTATGTAACATTGGCACCAAGACAAAATTATGATGGCTTTCTTCTTAATAGTACACTGTTAATTAGAACTCTCAAGTGAGGAGGGGTTGTTTTTCATAAAGCTTTGTCAGAGAGAGAAAATGAGTATTTGTCCTGACTACAGGGTGCCCAATGTCTTTGTGAATAACTAATCTGGGATAATAAACACACCAGCAAAGGCAAGAGAAAGCTGGAGGATGCAGATGGTACCATCTGACAGTGCCTTGGGTCCAGGGTCTTTACAGTACTGTGTGGAAGCTCTCTTTAGCACTTTAAAAATAATAGAATCATTTAGGTTGGGAAAGACCTCTCTGACATCAAGTCCAACCATTAACCCAGCACTGCCAAGCCACCACTAAACCAGGTCTCTAAGTTCAGCATCTCTGTGAAAACCTGTGGAATTAAACAGAATCTCACAAACAGACCTCTTTCGATAGCTACATTAAGAGTAGCAAATGGGATAAGTATATAAATATCCTCTCAGCAACATTTAGTTCAGCTTAGCACACACATTCATTGTCCTGCCAATACTTCCACCTTCAGTGGCAAATTACTGTTTTCAGCAGTAAGATGCTTCCTTCACACAAAAAGAGTTGTTCTTCATCTTCTCCAGTCATCCAACAATTTGTGCCGTTGAATTTTTTGGAAAATGCTTCCAGCAAGTGGTGAAATTTAGCACCTGAATTATCTGAATGAGGGACTGCTGCACTGGAGTTACCTCTTCAGTATCAGCACAAGCAGTAGGAAAAGGTCTCAGACTTTGCTGTTTCGTTGCTGGCTGGCTGATAATTCCAGATTTGCTTTCTCCCATGCGCTATGTAGTACAGAAAATGGTACAGAGTGTGTCTAGAGATTGTCTTGGTTACACACCATCATGTATTCAGTGCAACAAGTCACATCAATACCGAGTAGCT
Source organism: Edolisoma coerulescens (assembly GCA_013397115.1). Lineage (NCBI taxonomy): Eukaryota > Metazoa > Chordata > Aves > Passeriformes > Campephagidae > Edolisoma > Edolisoma coerulescens. Next base: position 196,536 of record VWZW01004869.1, on the reverse strand, counting down.
AAACTTGTTGTAGCTCCCTACCTAAGGAGGCAGGGCCTCTGCCTGGGAAGAGAGAAAAGTAAAACAAAGCATTGCAGTTCACTTAATTTTCAGGTGTAATGGTGCTTGAAAAAGTATCTTGACTTCTATGGGTGTTGTTTTTGTTTTTTGTTTGGGTTTTTTTGTCATTACATTCTGGGTGTTTCATTTGTATCTTGCCTAGTAAATAGAATTATTATTATATAAGTGCAACATAATACTACTACTCATGCAGCAGCCAATACACGGTGTGTTTGTTTTATTAAAATTCAGACCTAGACGGCTGCTGAGTGTTGGAAAGTACATTACTAATATAACTGAATTGATTTTGTTGAACCCATTGAAGGTGAAAGCATTGGGCATATTTGTCTACATTTCTGAAAAAAAGCTACCCACATTTGAGACTTTACCACACAACAGATCCATTTATAAAGCCAGACAGCATAAAACAGAGTAAACAATGTCCTGGAAAATAGACACAAAGGTCAGTTAAAGGAAAACACACAGAGCAAAATCTGATTATGTGTGGGTTGGTACAAAATGCAGTATTAAAATAATTCTTCGTGTCGTCTTTATAAGGACTGTTTCAAAGCTTATTAATCTCAGTATTTCATGCTTTGTTCATCCCACTTTAGTAAAGATCAGATGCTGGATGTGTGCATTAACCTTTCAAGGTTGGTCCTGGGAATGTACTTCCTATAAAATACGAAAAATACATTATTTTGACCCTGTATATAAATCCATCAGGACTAACAGAATACAGCTTATTCTCCCTTGTCATTGTCCAGCACAGAGAAAAGGGACTGGATGAAACAAAATCTTTGCCAAAATTTTTTCAGGATCACATGCAAACTAGTGTGTGTTGGTGAGGTGCAAACCCAATGAAGTAATTCTCCAGCAGGTATCCATGAAATATGTCTGCACTTCTGGATCAGCTGGAAGCAGAACTGCCAAAGTACACTCGACTGGCAAGAATATTTCCTGCCCAGTTCATGACTATCCAGAGAAATTTGTGAACACATAGTAGTGTCTTTTAAGAAAGATCGTTGGAGACAAAATGTGTGTTAATTATTAAAAAAAAAAAAATGGAAGTAGGTAAAAAAGTGTCATTTCACATTTTTGAGTTGTGTGCTGTAAATAAAAAGCAATCATCCTTGACCTATGTGGCTGATGAAAAACTAAGTGGGAGGATGAATTCTGATGCAGAGATAAGATGCTGAGAAAAGAAAGGAGTAGATTGAATAATGTGTCTGGGATTGTACCTAATTCAGAAATAAGTCATGGACTGAAGTGTAACCGAGGACTGGAGTATAAATAGTTTGAGCAGAACAATGGGAGTCTGGAGTAGAAGCAAAGTGACAGGGTCAGTAATGGAAGGAAATACAAATGAACTCCAAAGCAGGAAAGATGAATGGAGAACAGGTAATTTCAGGGGTATTGCAGATCTGTGGAAATATAATAATGAGAAATGCAGCATCAACAGTAGGAAAATGCAATGGTTTTGGCCAAGATTTTGTTGTGAACAGAAATTAATTTTAAGTCAGATCTTTTTCCATCCATACGGGATCTAATGGACCCCTTAAATGCCTTAGGATAAGAGACTATATTTGTTATTTGATTAATCTCTGTATTTCGTCTATGTTTCACCTCCTTGTGGCTCTGTTATTTTCCATTTTTTTAAATGCTGGACTGATGTGACATTCTGTAAAGAGGTTGTTGCTCCTGTTATTCCCTTAGAACAACTTGGCCTTGAGATGATGCAGCAGAAAGTTCTGGAGACATGAACTAGAAGTCTTCTCAATGATGAGTGATAAGAATACCTCTAGTCAGTCCATTTATTTCTTTTCAGTGTGTTTTTAAAAACTTCTAAAACAGCTGTGATGACACTATAAAGCACATGAGTGGGTACAGAATTGTGTCCAATAATGCTCTGACACACCCTAATGGTGTCAGGACCGAGGTCTATGTCTCAGGTCTCCATTAAAAACCCAGATTATCACGTTCTCATTCTGTCAGAAGATTTTTCTGGCAAACGCAGGAAACTGAGGCAAAAAAGGGCAAAAAAAGTTACTCTGTGTTATTCAAGGACTCTGTATTAGGAGCTGGATCCAGAAAGCACTGCCCTTGGATCTTAGACAAATATGGAATTCTTTCAGGGAAAAAGCATCACAAAATCTTGCATATACCCTGCCACTAACAATCTCCCTTCTTTGTGCAGAAAGACTGGATGAACTTTGTTCTCAAATCTCTTAACTTTAGGAAATGAAATAAAGTTCAGAATAAAATTATAAATGGCAAAAGCATTTTGTCTACTTACGACATTCTCTTCTCAGCAAATTTTGGCTACCTTCCTGTTCCCTAAAACCAGACATGTTGGAGGTCCTCACGAAGACATAACAAGCTGCTGTATTTTCAAGTTTTCAGATGCCTTGCTTAGAAAATCACATTCTTTTACAAAGAATCAAGCCAGGAGGATAATATCTTAAATCTTCCCCCCTGAGTGCCAGCACTCCTCCAGTTTTGTAACATTTATAAGGTGTTTTGTAACATTTATAAGGTGTTTTGTAAATTCACTCCAGTTTATAACCAGTATGTCCATATCACATGTGTTAATCACATACTGGGATGCATTCATTCCACGTTAAGGCACTTCCCATTGGTCACAGGACAGAAAGTCAGGTACACCTCCACTTGTGGAATAGTTTGAAAGCAGATCAAGCTTAAGAGTGGAGAGAAACCATAGAACCAAAGTATGTTGAGTTGGAAGGGACCCACAAGGATCATCGAATCCAACTTCTGGCCCTGCACAGGAAAATCCCAAAAATCACACCATGCGTCTGAGAGCATTTTCCAAACTGCTGTGGTCCATGGCGTGGTTCAGAGTATGATGGGTTTTATCAGTCAAGCTCCACAGCACTTTGTAGGGGTTTTTAAACAAAACCTTCAGGTTCAAAATGGGTGGCTCAGGAGCAAAGGAGAGTAGGAAGACCCCAATTATTGGAATGCTTGTATCATGACACACTAGGAAAAGATGAGGGATATAAAAGATCTTTTTTCTCCTCTGAGAGGTAGGAGGCTGGATATAATGTGAAATTTAATAATGAAATGAAATCCCATAGGATGGGCAAAGAAGAGCCTTGAAGGAGGTTGAAGGAATGCGTCCAAAGCAGGAAGAGCTGTCAGACCTTGAACAGGACCATGTTCCCCTTTACCCCTCCAGGGTTTTGTTACTCTGCCTGATGTTCCAGCCTTCACAGAAAAGATGTTTTAGCAGCTCCTCTCAGTGCTTCCCAACCATCCTCCTACCCATGTCAGGGAACACAACTGAAATAAGGATCAAGGAAAAAACAAGAGAAAAACAATCACAGTTTGGTAACATTTGTTGTCATTCTGTAGATTTCACATAACCCATAGATCTAGCATGTCAAATCTGAAGTGGATTTCTGTTTGTAAATATGTTAGGTAAAAAAAAAAGGATTTAAAATAAATAGATATCCTTTTGAAAATTTCCTCTTAACATGGGATAGATTTTTAAACCCTGAAGTAGTAAGTAAATTCCATTTATAAAAATGGGCAAAAGGCTTCCCACAGTTGATTTGCACAGAATTACATTGCTGTAGAGCTATCTTCTATGGACCCCACTGAAAATACTGCCCACCAGGTATTATTGTCTTTCTTAGAATTTTCAGGAAATTAATCAAGTGCAGAAAATTGTGGCTTTTCAGAAGAATAATCCCTGCATGATTTATCATGGTGGTTTTTCACTCTATGTAAGTTTGTCCCAAGACTTTTGGAGTCTTTATTTGAACAAGCGCAAAAACAGAGTGAATATTACTGGAAGAGTTTATTAATTTGTGTTCCTTACCTGCCTCATTTTCGGCCCTATCCACTTTCCATGAACATCAAAAGGAAAGATTCTGTTTGTACTCAAGATATGTGAATAAATAAAAATGTTTATTAATGAGATCAGACAGGTGTTCAAGAGATTTCCCAAGAGGTAATCAGGAGACTGAAGCCCAGTTTCCAGAGCGGAGAATCACAGAAGCACTTCTGTAACCATCCTGCCTTAATCTTCCTATGTGCTTGTCTCAGTCTCTTACCTTGTAGCAAGATTTTTATTGCAGAATTGTCTTGATTTTAACTGATTTTTGCAGCCACATGCAACCTCCCAATTAAAGACATTACCTCCTATCCACATGTGCTTAGTGTACTAGTTTGAAAGCAAACCAGTGAGAGATTCCAAGTCAGAACTACAATTTAAATAGGAAAATTAAAATAAATGCAATAGTGCAAAAACACTGACAGAGTCAGAGTACAGCCTGACATCCTGTTGATCAGGGTGGTGGTAGGAGTCCAATTAAATGGTGGCTAAAGTCTTTGTTGGAGTGATGGATGTGGTGCTGTCAAAGCAGTGATCCTGTAGGAAGATCTGGTCCTTCTCCAGTGGTGGTTGTCAAGCTCTCATCCTCTGGGAATCCAGTGGTAGATGCTGCTCGTGGTGTTCCAAACCTCACATTATATCCAGGTGGGAATGCTTGGTTCCTCCCCCTGGGCAGAGCATTTCACAATGGGACGATGTAATTTTATCAGTCATGCAGTGAGGCTTGATGGCCCACTAGCTGAAGATATGCCCTGGAGGGAGTTATCAGGGATGAGTCATGCAAGAGATAAAGAACACTGCCCCACCTGTATTTCACAGCTTATGAAATGGTAACAGAATGCATACTTTTGGTTACATCTTACATCGTAACCTAAGAGACAATCATAGTTTTTATGATTGTTTTGCACATTGCCAAGAGAGAGGAGGGTTAAAGTATGTTCTGAGCAGAACCAAGTGCAATCAGCTCCAGTAGTTTATCCCGCTGGCACTGGCCAAACACTGCAAACACACAGAATTGGCTGGAGCATGGCAAAGCTTACTAGCACAGATGTGGACATGGCCTTACTGGCTCCAGACCTGACTTGAATGCCTCTATTCCACGCTCTCAGGAATGAAAGGGGTTTGCTAACCCCACCTGGTGCTGACCCTGACAGACCCGAGCCAGCTTTGCACGGCTCCGTGTGTTTTGTCCTCATCCCGAACACCTCAGCTCTCGGTGCTCCTGAAGATTTATCACTGTTGCATTAATGCAACTGAGCTATTCCTTGATCCGAGCTGTCACTGTGAGTTATGGGACCGAAGCAGCAGGAGATTTATGCCTTCTGTTTTATTGGGTTTGATGTTTTGAAAAGGGAGGACTCCCATTGCCCCACTCTGAAAGGGCTTTATATTCACTTGCCTGGAGCCAGCTGTTGTATTTTGATGTAGTTTCGTTGAAGTCAGTGGAGTTATGTCAGGAAACCTGGTTACAAGGGAAAAGATTAAATGCCACGTACTTATTTCATATTGCTCTTGATCTTTTGTTAACATGTTATATACTATTTCCACATTTGCTTTGCTAAGGAGATGTATTCCAAGCATTTCCTTGGAACAAAAATTTAGAGGGATTCCTAAAAAATTGTATGAAATCAATGATTTTGTACAATTTCAGCTTGAGTAAACATTAACAAAGGAACAAAAAAAATGGCACTGAATTAATGTCACATGGGTTTTCTCCCTTATTTATTTAAAAACCCAGATGTCTGTTTAAATAAATTGTTCCTGCTCAATAAAATACTAACCACAGTATTTTCAATTTGGTATGGTAGTGACTTGAAGAGAGGGTTAGTTTTCAAGGAAATAATCTATAATTTTGGAATAATATGTCAGTTCTACACTGATTTTTTTAAGATGCAATACTGAATTAGTACTTTTTAGTAAAAGGTTTTTGATCCACTATACACTTCACCTAAAGGAAAAATTAACAAACATTGAACCAATAAACTACAGTAATTTTTTTACATTCCTCTTGTGATTACCAGTGTTAGCCACAGAAAAGAAATATACTGAAGCATGAAATTTGGCAGTTCTCTTTCGATATGAGCAGCAAAGAAAAAAATTGTTTTTAGAAGTCAATGTAAATATTAAATTGTCAATGTAAACATTTGGCAAAAGAAAGGATTTTCTGTTGGAAACAAAACATTGGATTTCTCTGTGGTCTACGAACGTCCAACCCTTCAGTACTGTAAAAGACCAATCTGGCCTTCCATCACTGCTCAAAAGTAAAAAAAAACCTTGAAACTCATTCAAAAGTTGGTTTCGTATCATGTAGACAGTATGACTACAATGAGGACTTCAGCACAAAAAGACCTAAAAGATGGATAAAAATCGAGTGCTGGTATCCACACACAGCAGAAGGTTAACTTTACAATGCTTAATAGCATCCCCAATCGGAATTGTGTCAGAGAGAGGGCAGAGCAAGAAGAACCGAACCTCTGGGAATTCATGAACTGATTGCCCCTTGTAGTTGAGGGAAATCTATTTGCAGAAACAAATTGACCTTGCCAGCGAGATAGAGACACAGATGTTAAATGATGTAACCAGGCTCCAAATCTGCTGAATCACATGTAGCCTTTGCAGCAGTGAAGAAAGTGGTAGAGGCTATTTTTACTAGCAAAGGACATTTTTGTTGAGACAGAAATGTCTCTTGAATCCTCAACAGATGTCTAATGTGAAAAATGGGTTTATTAAAAGTCTATTGTCCCACCTGTAGAAGACATGAGAGACTGAAATCGTTAATGGCTTAAACAGTGCTAAAATCATCAGAGGGTTTTCCCCCACTGTAGCAAACTGCAAAAACCCCTGCTCATCTGTGACCACTGAAGCCACCCCTCCCCGAATACGCCTCCTAACTGGAATTTGGACTGTGGTGGGAACCTGGGATAAGATAAACAAGATATTATTGTCCAATACCAGGTTTGGGGAGAAGAATGTATCCAGAAGTGATACTAGAAGAGACTGGGATGCTGATGGCTCAAATAATCAGAGTGAAGCTGCCAATGTGCAGCATCGAGGGTGAGCACAGCCCAGCTCAGTCTACAGCTGGTGATGAATGAGATAAGAAAGAGATGAACCCTGTGAGGCAGGAACTGTCTCCTTGTCCTTATCAGTGAACTCAGATGTGATAACTCCCCTGCCCGAGAGGTGCTGGGACACTCACACAGAGCCTGAAGGTCTTCACTCTGCTGATGGGCCATGATGGGCTCAGCTGCACTCATGTGATGGACAGCTGTATCGAATTAGAAGGTGTCAAAGGCTCCCAAAGTGTCCCTTGATCCAAAATGTTACAACATCAGATGTCTCTGATCCACAACATTACAACATCCAGGTGTCCCTGATCCACAGCATTACAGCATCCAGCTGAAACTCCCCGCCCCATGGGAGGTACATGGGAGTTCCTACCCGAACCTGAGTGAATATAACCCCAACAGATGTTGTATTTCAAGGATTTCCTTGGGAACTTTTCCTTGCTACTCCATGGGTCCAGTCTGTGACCAGCACTTTGGCCAAGACTGCTCAGCAACCAAGCCTCATTGTGAGGCATACAGGTAGTGAGATCCTTACATTCTTGTCCTTTCTTTTTCTTATGCATTTTCTTAAATGATATTTTTATGCTATTATATTGTCATATTGCTAGAGGTAATAACAACCAAAATGGCTGTATACCTGTTTTCCTGTGCAACTAAATTATTCTGCAATAAACTCTACATATGTGTATTTACAAGCACCCTTCATTTAGTGTTGTTTGTTTCTAATTTGCCCCAAGGGATTTATTAACAAGAACCTGGATTATCATTGCCTTCTGTAGACGGTTGTAACACCATGAAATATGCAAAACACAGATCCAATCTATTTTTTCAGGTTTTCATGTTTTTAGAGGACTTTTTTCCAAAACTAATAGTTCTATATGAAACCTCACATTTCCCTCTACTTTATAACAAAACTCCTTTTGCAGGAGAAATTAGCTCACGGTACCCAAAGGATGTCTTTAGTGTTTTTAGTGAACTAAGGATGTGTTAGATTGCAAAGGTTTAGATGAACTGAAGGTGTGTCTAGACCAGTAGGTGGAAGAGAAACCCATTGACAAATGCTAAATGCAAAGCCACTGGTGGAACCTATGAAAACACCTGGCTCTGGAAGGATATTCATAGAAATCTTGGTATAAACTGGTCCTGTTTTATCACTCTTTCCTAGGCAGCTGGTTTAGCCACTATTGCAAGTGGTCCTGGGTAGTGGGATTTTGGTCTGGAGTGAGAGCAATTCTGTTGTTTTAGTGACATCCAGACTCAGGTAATATCAGTTTTCACAGAGTGGTTTATGCTGGCCTAGAAAAAAAGGTAACTCCATTAATGTGAGGCACGTTAAAAGTCAGACCTAGAGTTGGACTCTTAATCTCATGCACCTAAGCTTTAATATGGATGTCTTGTTCACTCCTGCAGTGTGTCCTAAAACTTTGCAAGTAAGGACATTCCTTGTTTGAAGGTACCTTTATTCAATATTTCTTTTTGTTACAAACCCAAAAACTGGCTTTGACTAAAAGTAGGCTGCAAAGCAAAGCTCAACTGAGTCACAAATCTGGCCATTGGCTGCAGCAACCCAGTTTCTCACTGTGGTTTTTTGGAAGGTCCAAGATTAGGTCAGAAAACCAGCTTGGATTAGGCAGAGTTCAGAGATAAAAGTAAAAAGTGTGATCATTTAGATCAGCTCCCACTGATTAAACCTTCAGGTTCACAAACTGCATTATTGTTTGCTTTTTGATATAAGTTGAGAGAATTAAATTACAAATTATTAATGCTGTCAATAAACATGATAATTCCTTATACCTGCAGACACAAGCCAAATGTCATTGCCTGGAACAGGGTTATGGTGATGACTTCAAGGCAAGACTGCCCTCAAATTAATTAGCTTGGGTACAGATATCAGCTTAGACTGAGCTATGTGCGAATGTGATGTCAAAATCACCCCCAAAAAATTCATGAACATACAGGAGGTTGGTTTATCTTGTTGCGCTCTCACAATCAAATAATCCTTATTAGTGACAATGAAATTAGGACAGACATTATTTAACTATTGCTGCCTTCCTTTGAGGACTTAAACAGAAAAGTGTTTGTGTAGGTTTAAAGAAAACAGTATGTATGTAAATACGGCTACAAACACTAATAAATTTCTACTGAATTTTCTAGATACAATAAAAATCAAAAATGACCAAATCTTAGGAAGACTTCTCTCTTTTGGGGAAGCTAATTAAATAGATGCACCTCCCATTCTCCTTAGGACTCACTGCTTGCCATACTTCAATATTTCATTTCTGAAAGGAAAATGGAAAATTAACAGAGCGTGTCAATGTAACGAGCTATATTTATAAGCCTCCTTTTTGCCAAGTGACTCAGGGCACTATAAAGACAATTAAAGTCAAATTATAATCACCCAAATTGTTATGAATGCATGTTATTAACTAATTACAGAAAATGTAACCCCCAAAATTAGACTAAAAGTAAACAAATGTGGCACCATTAAAAGCCAACAGTAGAGAAAGACAACAGGTTGTTTGTCATAGTGTTGTTTCAGGATGTTTAAAGATATTTTAATTTGTTTTTGTGATTTGTTTAACTTGCTTTTTTTTGTGTGTGTTTTTTACCTTGAAAGACATAAGGCAGGATTTTCAGACATCTCAAAATCTCATGAAATATTTATGTGCCTGAAACTTCTCCATGAATGGAATAGAGAATGCTGACCCTAGGCAGCTGGGCTCTCTGCAACATGTGCCAAAGAATACTTGAAAAATCCCTCTTCATAACTAGGGAACAACTTAAAGTTGTCAGCAAGAAGGACACATTCCCTTCCAGAAATTGTGTGTGAAAATCAGGGCTGCCAGCCATTACCTCTGTCCTTCCAAGAGTGACATCCTGAAATTTTCTCTTCCATCCATTTTCAAAAAAAAAAAAAAAAAATTCAAACTTCATTGCTGCAATGTACAGACTTCATAAATATTGATTTTTCTTTTTTTTTTCTGTGGAGGTAATTTACTCCGCTTTCTGGCGAGTTTTCTTCTGAGAAAAGATTGATCTGTGTTTGGACCTTTTCCAAGAAAAGGTGAGAATACAACCAAACCTTCTATTCATTTTTACAGATGGCCACACTAATCAAGTTATGTTATTTGAAAAGAAAATGTCTGGCATTTCATATTGGGAAGAGCTTCACATTTCTGATTTGTGTTAGATAGACTGAGCATGTTTATTGAAGTTGGGCCTTGGGGATTTAGGCAGGGGAGGAGATGCATTTCAGCGGAGTTTAGACTTTGACAGCATCAATGTCTAACTCTAAGCTGGTCATCTGGGATCTTTCCAGTGTCAGGGGGAAGAAGTGAGAACTTTGAATGATTGTTTTATCTGATCTACTCAAGCTTCAGCTTCATTTTTTCGTTTAAATTCTTTTCATTGCTTAATTTTTTTTTTCCTCAAAGGGCATCCCTGTTTATAAGGAGATTTACCAGGCCCAAGAATAATGAATTATCTGATTTAATCCATGATTGCTTATAGATTATTAAACAATAAATGTAAAAAGAAAGGATGAAAGCAGCATCAAGTCATTATACCTTTGACTCAAACCCCAGTCAACTAAAGAGTTACAATTTCTGATCAACATTTATCTTTCCTGGCCTTCAATGTTTACAGTGATGGAAATTATGTAGTTTTCAGGCAATCTATTAACCATTTCATGAATCCTCAACGTGAGCCACTAAGAAAGTTTTTCTCCGTTTCAAAATGAATCTCCCCAAATACAATTTTAAGCCTCTTGTTTTTTGGCTGATCTAAGGTCATGGAGAAGAGACAATTTCCTGGTCTGCAGCAACCCTTCTGTGCATTTCAGTACTATTAACATGTCTTCCTTTGATCTCGTTTCTCACTTGACAACTGGAGACTTTCTTGTTAACAACCACAATTCAAAATATTTTGACTGTTAAGACCATAAAAAAAGAAGAGAAATATACTTAAAATGCTTTCACTGTTTTTAAAAACTGAGGCTTTCAAAAAAACTTTTTTAACTAAACTGATTTTATTAATGCCAGTTTGACAGTTTGGTGTGGTTTAACCCCAGTTGGAAACTAAGTACCATACAACCCCTTGCTCATTTCCTCAATCCCCTGGCCTAGTGAGATGGGGAAGAGGATCAAAGACAGATAAAACTTGTGGATTAAAATAAGAACTAATTTAATAATTGATAATGTGAAGAATTAATTATTAATAGTTTAAATAAAGTAAAATATATTGATAGAATGATAGAATAGTTTGGGTTGGGAGGGACCTTCTAAAAACCATCAACTCCCTTGCAATGAGCAGGGACATGGAAACACAGAATCATGGAAGGGCTTGAGTTGGAAGGGACCTTAAAGGTCATCTCATTCCACCCTGTCTGCTATGGGCAGGGACACCTTCCATTATCCCAGGTTGCTCCAAGCCCAGTCCAGCCTGGACTTGGACACTTCCAGGGATGGGGCAGCCACAGTTTCTCTGGGAACCCTGTGCTAGGGCCTCAGCACCCTCACAGGGAACAATTTCTGAATCTAACCCTGCCCTCTCTCAGTTTGAAGCCATTCCCCTTTGTCCTATCTCTACATACTCTTATAAAAAATCTCTCCTTCAGCTATATGTCTCCTTTAAGTACTGAAAGGCTGCAATAAATTTGACCAGGAGTGTTCTCTTCTTCAGGATGAACAATTCCAGTTCTCCCAGCCTTTCATCATAGGAGAGGTGCTCCATCCCTCTGACCAGCAGGATGATCACACCTCTGATTTAGAGTAAACACTACCCAGCAACAACTGAAACATCACTGTGTTATCAACAATAAGCTCATCCTAAATCCAAAATATAGCGCTGTACCAGCTACTGAGAAGTAAATGGACTACATCCCAGCTGAAACCAGGACCCAGTCTTCATATTTTACCTTTTGTTGTTTGAAAGAATAAAAAGTCAGTTTAGATGGTCTATAGAACAGTTGTTCACGGCACAATTTAATTTGGGTCCAAAACACAAACACAGAGCAGCAACAAGAAAAAGAAATCTTTCAAATCTTTCTATGTTGTTGTCTTTCTTGTGAATGTGACAGTTTGGGTAAAGTTTAGGCTTTTTAAATACCAGATCCAAATATCCCCATGAGGTGGGAAGAGGAAGAGAATCAGCCATTTATTGTCTGATTACTCTCAAATCCACTGGTTTGGGATGGGACAGAGAATTTTCTTCACCGTAGCAGTGATGCATGTTTGATCCCAGGGCCAGGCATAATGCCATTTCAATTGACCCTTCCTAGGAGTTTTGAAATTTCTCCATCACTTTATGTATCCCTTGATAATCAATACAGCCCTAAATGAAAAATAAATAAATTAAAAATTGGAGTCTGTTTGCTAAAGTGCATTAAGTTAATGGTTTCCTTCACAATTGGGGCAGCCTAAAAACATACATAGGATCAATAATGGTGGTCAGAATAACAGCTTGATTGTTTTTCAAAGTGTGCCCATTCTTTGGTAATCTTTCAAAATACTTTTTTTTAACACCTGTTCCCATCATTAGAATCACCATTAAGGTAAATCCCTCTCTAGTGTCTAATTTCTTCCCTCTGCTTTATCCTAGGGTTCAAAAGTATATCTGGAGGCATGGAGATAAGGAGGAGGAAAGATGACATCTCCCTCAGAATGCAACTGATTTCAGGCAAACAAGTTATGCTTTCACTATTTCAGTGTTAAACATATACTTCACATTAAAAGCAATCAGGCCAGAACAGGGAGAAGTGATTAAAGCCAAAAGAGACAGAGAGAAAACATTTCAGTAGCAGTTCTTTTTCTTTTCCAATTTTTTCCCTCCTTTTCTTCCTCCATGATGCCAATTTCATTTTCAGAGCCTGAAATTACATTGCAATCTCAAAGCCATTTCTCTTCTTTTTTGCTGGAATACAGAGATTGGTGGTTACTGCTGTTCTATGGGTTTTTTCACCCTCTGTAAAACAGAAGGCTTGCAGGAGTACTATTTTGACAGGCACTAAAAAGAAAGCAGAGACAGGCTTGGTATAGAAATGCTTTAAAATCTCGTGTTCAGTGTATTGTATTACAGCACAGTCATCTGACTGGAAGGAAAACACAAGTCCTGTCTCTGTGATAAGCTTCTCTCCAAAAGAAGTGAAACTAACTGCAACACAGTCCTGAAGCATAAAAGGGCTTAGGTCTGAATTTGAGGGGGAATAAAAAACATCTTCCTGAACAACATACGGACAAGAAGGCGTGAAGACCTTGGTCTCAGGAAATGCGTTTGAGGTGCTTGTCACAGGTTGAGCAAATGAGATCACTGCTATATATCACTCAGATTCAAAGTTAAGCACAGGTCAAAATGAAAATCACATCAAAGGTCTTAATTTAATTTTTCATTAAGAACCCTAAAATGAAATGGCTGTGAACTTCACTGTATAGTCAGTAGTAGGGAGGGCCGTAGGCTGGGACTCAGTACTGGAAAAAAGCACAGTCTCTCTGCTTTTTGTGCAGTTCATGCTTTTATTGTAGATCCTGGATATCCAGGACTATCCAGTCTTTTTATCCCATCATGATGAGCAGGAATAATTATGGCTGTGCCTGCCCTTACGTCTCAGCATGAGAGAGAGCCCCAGTCCGACAGTCATTCACACCTGCACAGGGGATCTACAACTATGAATACAACCAGCAATTTGGAGCACAAAGGGATGTGTGGAGGTGTTCCCAGGGTGGCATAATTCTTCCTGGGACTCTTCTTTGTTCCACTGGTGAAGTAATTTGGTCAGCTCTACAACTATGTCTGTAATTCTGGACATGAACTCAGATGGAAAGGCTACCGTGGCAGCCATCCACCAAACCAGCTGAAGATTCTGCCCGAGGAATATAAGAATCTGCACTAGGAATGATTTGCACTATAAAGTAAGATAGTTTTATATTTTATATTAGATAACTTTCCTATATTGTCTCATGATGCATGGCATAGGTTTTGCATTTTTGGAGCCAAGCCACTGCTGTCAATGAATCCAATCATGTGAGGAAGACTGTAGAACTGGGATCACCTCTTGGAATCTGATTAGTGTATTACAGACTCTCAGAGCCTCCTTAAAGAGTTTAACAGAGAGCAATATTCTCTTTTTAACAATTTATAGGATGGTTAAAAAAGCAATTTTAAAAAGACTCTCATTTTCATTTAAATTCTATAGGGTTTTTACAATTATATCTATGGAACTTGGTATTTCCATTTCTATAATTTATGTACAGATCTGTAAAAGTTTATTGTAATATTCTTACTAAATCCACCAGGCTATTCCAGAAGGATCTGTAGCTTCCTATTTACAGTGCATTTAATTTTGGAAGAGCTGGAGGTTTTGTTTCCTTGCTTTAAAAACACACACAAAAAAACCCTGCTGTCATAAAATTCAAAGTGATCAGTAAAGAGTTAAAACACTTCACAGGCTTCCTCACTCCCACATGGCTGGCAAGCAGCTTCTGCTTCAGCTGTTGGTAGACTTGCAGCAGGAATGTATGCACAGAAATTATTGGTACTATTTGTGAAATAAGAAGGAAAAAAAGAAAATGTCTCCATTACACTTGATCCACCTGGGACAGCACGAGGTAAGCTGTGTACAGCACACTGTGCATCACAACTCCCATCGTAGATGAATGGCCAAAGCCTCTGGAAAACATATGGCTTAAGCAAATTAAGAGTGTCTGGAGCTGTTTACTAATGAGGAAAAAGCAAGCAAACAAAACTGAATGTATTAGTCCATCACTAACTAAAGGGCACTGTATGACAGCAACAAAATAAACAGATAAATCAGTAAAATCCAGTAATCCTGCCAAATAAATCACAGGCTCAGTGACAATTAAATGTAGCCTACTTTGACTCATAAATAGCATCACATCCTTACAGGCTAAAAAAAGACTTTGCAAAGCCTTCCATGCAATTGTGTTAGTTTAAATCACCTGTGAAGCAGCAAAGAGTAGATGGCATTTAAAATGAGAGGGGAAAATAATTTGGCAGAAAGATCAAGGGTTGTCAAGGCTTGTTACTTTCTCATATTTTCTCAAAAGACCAAGGCCTGGAAAGGCCTTTGTAACTGGACCATCAAGGGTCCCCACAGACTGTTCAGCTCTGGTGTGAAGGAAGTTCCTGTACAAGAAGCAGACTAACCCTTGTTTGACAGCTCAGAAGTACTTGTTTGTGCTTTTCAGTGGATTCCTATCAACATTTACACAAGAAATCACCCCCTGTTTAGACCATCCATCAAGTTCTAACGTGAGGACTCATGGCAAGGAACATGAAAGTGCTATGCTTTAGGGATAAGAGTTTCACACTAGTACCACGAGTAAATTGAGAGTCAGAACAAGCTCTGCTGCCCCAAGTTAGTCAAATAGGTATGGCTGGTATCATGTTACCTCATTTTCTTTCAGTGGGGCAGCATAGGGGTTTATGTAAGCTAAGTACATTTCTTTAAAAGCCTTCTGGTTTATAACACTCTTGATTAACTTGGACCAAATTTAAATCTTCATAATACACCTTATTCTTATATCAGAAGCAGAGCCATCCAATCTAGTCAGAGTTCAGAAAAAAACCAGTAAAAATATTACACCTCCATGTTGTGCCTAAGACAGCTTTTTACTGCAGATGTGACTGAAAGTATCTTGTGAATGTGGTGTTTATGCAGTATTCAGGTATATTCTCTTTAATGCTTGCAGAAAAATAAGGTTAATATTACTATGCATAAACTTGGAAATGTGTCTTTATCCTCCGAGGTGATTACTTGTTTCCCTTCCGCTACCAGCTCCGAACTGTGTAATAGCAAGGCAAGAGAAGAGTAGATTTTAGTTTTCTTTCAAGTACAGACATCTCTGCCAGTTTGAAACACAGCAGCCTTACTGGCTTAACCCCTCCACCACAATATTTTCTCACAGATTCTTTCAGAAATGTAAGTTTGCCAGATTATACCCATCCTTCTACAGCACTGAAGTTGTTTCCTGAGATATGGAGCGGCAGAGTCAGAAAGTTCTATGGCTTTGATTTTTCAAAAGCTTGAAAACAATGGTCAATCAGAAATTTTTGCATTAATTTCTGAACTGTTCTCTTGCTGAACATATCTCTAAAGAACAACGATAAGGTCAGATTTCTTGCCAAGACATCATTTCCTAATGGAGACAAACATGGTAAAGACATCCTGGGAGGAAAGAAAGAGTGCTTAAGAATAATGGATACTTCCAGAATGCAGTTCTATTTCTGCATAACCATGTCTGTGCTGTAGCAGACTGATATTTTTAATTCAGTGTGATGTTACAAAGGCATGGAATTCTTTGCTGTGGTAAACCTTTTGTAACCACAAGCAGTGGAAATGAAATCTGAAGTCCTGGTTAAACTGAGAGCCAGAATCCCTACCCTACACTGAAATTATTCTAATGGTAATACTGCCCATTAGAAAGAGAAAAAAATAAAAATGAAACAAACAAATGAAAAGCACACAGAAAATCTTTCCTGACAGAAAACAAAAAAGAAAAAATTGAATTACATGGGTGAATTTTTAAGATGGAATCAGTTAAAAAGACGATTAGGTAGAATTATGCATAGAGATGCTGATAGAGAAACACAAAACAGGAAACAGATGGTTGACCCTGCACTAAAGTTTAACACCAAATTTAGAAATAACTGCTGGTTCTGAATGATGTCTGCTTATTCAGAGTGTGAGATTTCCAGCAACAATTCAGTTCAAAAAGCAGAAACTATTGTTCTGATTACCAAGAGCCTAGGAGTGCCAGGTCTCAAAACATCGCTCCAAAGTTTTTCAAGGAGTTGGGAGCCTGGATTACCAATCTCCCTCTTCAGTGCTGGACCCAGAGCCTACTTAGACTGTGAGACCCAGCAGGAAAACCACGAAAGATTTTAGACTGCATCTTTAGGAATTGCTTTTCTGGGAAAAGAAGTTCACTGTTTCTTTTAGCTATTGTTCTACTGCCTCAGAACTCTAAAGAGAGATAATTATTTGGACAGTGCTGGATTACTCAGAATGCGTACACTGCTGAGCAGAAGCCGACTTGACTCCTTTTGGAAAGCTTGGTGAGAATAATTATCTAATTTACAGACACTGCAGAAAATATCTGTAATAAACGATGGTCCCTGTTCGGAACAGAATGCATCACACAGCCAGATTAAAATACAGTTAATTGTACAGAATGAGGGGGGTGTAGGGGGACAGAAATAGGATGCAATTTACAAAAGAGAAAACATGCTTTAGAGAGGCATCTCTAAAATACATCTCTAAATATAGGGTGATGATAGACAAGAAAACTAAACCCACAGATTTGAACATCTTTGTGGCTTGAAATCCATGTCCAAGCTGTACAGCTGGTGCTCATCTCAAACAGAAAATATCATTTGTAAACTTTTAGTGCCATCTGATTTTAAGGGACAAATCACCACAACTGAATTCTAATCAAGTGTGTAACAGTTATTTCCCTTTCTTTTGTTGAGATCACTAGTTCAGAATAACAAAGGTTGGAAAAAAAGAGGGGGAAATACAGAAGGAGTCAAACAGCAACCACATACTTCAAGAAAATGGAGTGTATATAATAGAGATATTTGGTCTTCACAGGTCTTCCATACCCTGGGACATGTATCCATTTACTTAAATATTTTTCAGTCTTACTGTCAATTACTATTTACCCAGGTTCTGTAAAACTCTAGGATATGATAAAACTTCCACAGCTGTGAACTGCTTCAATGCCAATGCCAGACTTCCTAAGTGATATTTTTTTGTGCTTCTGGCTATGGGAATAATAACGTAATTTCACAACACAGAAAGTTTCAATCTACTATCACCAGAAAATTAGGATTCCTAGAGTAACTATACAAGGCTTTTAAATACAAAAGTAAACAGCTGCTTCAGCCACTCTAGGCAATATGAGCACATTTTCATTAAGGCCATCAGAGAAACATCACTGTCCTGGATAGTGAGGTGAAAATTTATCTGGAGTGATCAAAGGTAAAGGTCAGCTAATGCAACAAGAAATTAAGGATTTAGCAACAGATCTGAACACAACTCTCAGTGAATTTGAGGGCTGTCCATAAGATCAATGATTTTTTAATAATAACCCAAGAGTACCAGGTTATCAGTTCTATAGAGTAACAATTTTGGAAAGGGATTCTACACACAGAAGGAAAATTCACATACAAGGTGTGTGAATACACACCTTTTTTATAATCTGCATCTGCTCATCAACTGGTACAGGTTTGAACACCTCCAGCACAAATGTCTGGAACATAAAAGTGGATTAATGCTACTACTGTACTGTGTTGGAGTGTCGAATAACCAGATGCACTGAGGTATTTGGCACATCAAAGCTAGGCCTCACATAGCTGCATATCCACATGGAAAAACATGCACAAAGAAGGGTGAACTTCACAGTTCCCAGTGGCAGAAACAGGAAAAGTACCAAGCTCCCAAAGGACCAGTGGGAAATAGAAGCAGAAAATGCATCCTGATTGATGGCACCAAACAAGGAGCCTGGACATCTCTTGAAATGAAGCCTATGTTGATGACAAATATTCTGTGTTGGAAGCAGCACAGAACAAATATGATGAAGACTGTGCTGAGGAGAGACTAGAATCTAAAGATTCAGGCACCAGAAGAGTTACAAGAAGGGAAATTCTAATTGGACATAGAGGAAAAAATCTTTGATATGATGATGGTTAAGGATTAACTCATCCCAAGGGGTTGTGGAATTTCTGTCCTTGAAGATTTTCAGAATTTGACTCGATAAGACCCTGAGCAAATTGATTTAACTTTGTCAGTCCTTCACTAAAAAGTCCCTCTTACTTAAATCTTTCATGATTGTGTTCTCTCAGCCTGTCATATCAGAACAGGCCCCACATCACAGACTGCCTCTGAGTGCCTGCCTGCATAGCAGGCACATTCTCTGAATTTCCTAACATGGGGAATATTTTCCTGAAGAGAATAACACACTGAAACTCTTTCCATGAAGTGTCTTCTTCTCCCCATTGCCTACAGAAGTTACTAGCTTACTCGTATATATCTCATTCTGGATATCTAAAATCAGATGAAATAAATCTGACTCCCTGTACATCCATGAACTCAGCACTTACTGCACAAATTGCCGCTTGCAAAAGATCCTACCATACTCCTTCATCCTGTAAGATCAGTATTTTTCATGCGCTTTTCTCTTCAATTCTGTCATAAAAATGAAAGGAAAACAGCAGTTCACTTTAATGACCAGCATAACATTACACTGTTTTGAATCCAAAAGCACATCTTTCATTTAATCATCATCCGTAAAGATTTTTTTTTTTTTACTTCATCTAGAAGAGTCAGGGAATTGTTAGGTTTTACTGTAAGTCTCCTGGCACCACATTTCATAAGAATAACTTTAATTTTGGCACTTTTGTTTGGATGAAGCAACGATATTCTGCTGAAACCTCTAAGGATGTAGCATAGCTATCCTAATTTGGGCAGTATTTAAATTTTGGCATGTTCAAATACCACTTTGTGAAAGTGAAACACATCACAAACTAATGCACATCTATGGATCTCACTTTACTACATATCTTATGGTGTGATTACAGTTGATTTCCATCCCCTCTAATTTTGAAACAAATGAAAATGCAGGATAAATATAACTATTTTTGTAGTCAGGAAGACAAACTACATTGTGGATGAATGATATTGCTGGTTATGCAAGCACAACAGCTGCTATACAAAATATCTCGAACAGAAGAAGTGGATGAGAACTTTGTGACACTCTCACAGAATATTGTAGAATACAGCTTGGGATGCTGATGGGGAGAATGAACAGACATGTTAAATTATGATCCACTCACTGCCCCAGAAAAGCCATGGAGAAGACTAAACTCTGCAGTACCCTTAGACTTGAACCTGCATCACCAGCGATGTTCACTATACATTCACGAAACTGAAAATTCTCTTAAATGTGTGCATATAAAGATTGCAAGTCACTGCATCACTTTTCATTTGTGCTCTCATCTCTCACAGACTCAGGTGGGGTGTTTCACCCTCCTCAGGAATCTTGTCTTTGTTCAAAGTTGTTCAGATATCCTGATTCCCAGTCTTGTATCTAAATGCTTATCCAGCTTTTTTTTTTTTTTTTCTTTGATATTAGGGACACTATGGAAACCTACTTTCAGGCAGATTACTTCATCTCCAGCCTTCTCAAAGATGTTCAAGCATAAATTGTGAGATCTTGCTTTTGTAAAAAAAGGAGCTGTCATCTTCTCTCACAGTTTTAGACTAAAATATTTTGGAAAGGTGATTTGAATACTCTGTACAGTAACAACAGTGACTATCTTGTTCCTTTCTTTTCAGTTTTAGTAAAGAACAGTAAAGATACATCTTGTTTCCAACACTGACCATTAGATACATTCAAAGAGTACAGAGATGAACATTAAAACAATGAACATTCAAAAGAATTACCACAGATTTTACTGATATTTGGAAAACTGTGCTGATGGCCATGTGAGGTTTCACAGTCAAACACCAAGGGCAGAAGCTGAAATGGGAATGATTTTTATTCTTTTCAGGAAAATATACCAATAATGACCCACAGTCTTTTGCAAATGTTAAATATCATTAGTAAAATATCTGAATTATGCTTATAGTTGCTAAACACTGGGAGAGAGAACATGCATGTTATCTTAGTTTTCCAAGACTAAAGAAAAGTGTGTGATCAGAGCATGAAAGTAAACTACAGCTGCTAACACTCCTTCTGGCTAAGAATTCTGCTGCAGTCTACAATCACCATTTTCTGGTTAAAACAATAATCTGTATTCTGCTTCTTTGGCTGATAATAGTCAGAAACATGAATTTAGTACAGCAGACACAGATGTAAGATTCCCTGGGAGGCTATTCCGTTCAGCCCTAGGATATTTTCCTAAAGATATTTCAGGCTAATAACTTAAGTATCAGTATTTGAATGAATGCAGTATGAGAAAAAGGTCACATATGAGCATTTCCTGAGGGCATTATTTCTTACTAACACTGAAGATTAGTACCATATAAAAGTTGATATTTTATCCCCAGCCAGTAAAAAGCTGAGCTCTTAAAAGCCTTTTAGTGTCCTTGGTTGCACTACTGATCAGCTGGACTATGCTGTCAAGAACATCTGCATAACTCTTTTACTGGTCTGGATTTAATTTTGATTTTTAAAGATTAACAAAGTGCCTTGAGACAGTGCCTTCTGAACTGTCTCAAGTGGCCTTGCACATGGGCCATATGTTTATACTGAGTTATTTTTTAAAGGTTCATAATGACAAGCAACATGAATTGGATAACCACACAGAGGTGCAGTTATGTTGGTGGTTCTTTTTTTTTGTTTTTAAATTTATGTATATTTGATAAAAGAATCAGGAAAAGTAGGCAAGATATATTAGTTCTTCATCTTCATCCACTGACTTTACTTCAAAGGACAGATTAATTGTCTTTAACACATTTACAAGCCCTTACAATATTATTTACTTCAGTTTAAATGAATATAAGCAACAGCAAAGGAATATCTACAAAATATAGCAGAAGTAATACATATATATCTGATACAAAGGTTCAGGGAAGGAAACTTTCTGAAGAAAAATGAATCCTTTATGACCAGATGGAGGTATCATAATGTTCATACTGCCTGCTAGTCTATGAATTCATAGACACCAGGCATCACCTCTCTTTACCACACAGACACCTACACCTGACTCCTGAAGGACTTGATCTTGGAGGCCTTTTCCAGCCTTAATGGCTCTGTGATTCCAGTCCATGTTAAAAGGCCAATTCTGACTCCCTTCAGGAGCCTCCTGCACTGTTTGCACCTCCTCCACACTCCCCTTTCTGTAAGTGGCCAGCAAAAATCTCCAGTTCCGTAGATTTCATCCAGTACTTCACCCTGACCATGTCTGTAATATGCCCTGCACAAAGTTACCCTGCCTGGCCTCTCCTCTACCCCTGACCCAAAGCTCTCCACCAGGCTGTTGCCCAGAACAGCCCCACACACCTGAGCTGCTCTTTCTCTTGGAGGGTAACGCTCTGCTTTACGTTCCTTGCCAGCCTTTCCTGCAGAGCCTGTATCTGTCCACCAGCACAGATCTCCAGGCAAGCCAGCCATCCACTCCATCCTGACCAACCCAGTCCTGCAACCACATCAGGAGACGTAGTTCCTTACTTCCCAGGCTGTATGAATCTCTGAACAGACACTCCTATGCCCATTTTTGATCAGCTTCACCCCTCCCAGGATTTTTATCACTCTGTCTCATGGACTTACTGCCCTATTATATTCTACTGTTTCCTAGGAAGCCAGGACTTTGATGCAGGACTGACTAGAACATTTCATCTTAAAAAGGGTGTAAAAACCATCAGGAGCAGACTTGAAAAAAATAGTTTGAGAGCAAAAACAAATATAAGATTTTCTGAAGTGGAAGAAACTAAAGAAGCAGTAGAACAGAAATAAAAATGATTCATTCCACCTGCTCACTGTGTCTTTGCAGGTGCAAATTTCTTTCATTTAAGCTTGGTCTCTTTTCAATGGAATCCAGAACTGCAATAAAAGTCAGCTCTGGTCACTCAGAAAAAATACCTTCTGCTGCACAAGGTCTGGTTATGAATCAGTTCCACCTTTCTCAGCATTTTCTGATCTCCGCTGTGCTTTAGGTTATGTATCTCCTGCTGTTCTGTGCCCACCTCTGCACTGCACAAACTTCCTCCTCCTCCAACCTGGTTGCTGTCTGGGAAAAGCCAGTCCCAGCCTTCCTCCAGAGGGTTTCCCCAATGGGAAGCACTCTAAGCAGAAGCTGCCACCCTGGCACTGAGCCATACCCACTTAAATCAGCACAAAGTGCATCCAGCAACCATGGACAAATCAAACAGCTGTAAAACCTCTCATGGATACTCCAGAAAGAATCAGGTTCGTTGTGTTTTGCCTCTCCCTGACACACTCAGTGAGCACATATACCTGTGGGGAGGACTCCTGAAAATCTATTATCCCTCACAGCACCACTGCAAAGTTGCTTTTTTTTACTGGGATTCCAGTTATGTAGGACTGAAACTTCCACTGCCACCAACGTGGATTTACACTATCACAGTGGATCAGAATTTACCCTGAGAACCTATTTAAAAGAACAAATGTATTTACTTTTAAATTTAATAAAAATAATAGGTTGATTTGACACAGCGAGAGATTGACAGAAGGCAAAAAAGGAACAGCAAGGACCACCTAGATCAATTTTTAAAAAAATAATAAAAATACACAGTTAAGTTCATAGCTTAATTCCTAGCTAAGCAATACATCATCCTATTTCTCTTCAAACCCCTAGGGTCCTGGCCTGAAGAGCTTTAAGGATTGTACCTCAGACAGTACAGATAAGCTCTTATCTGATAAGCACATATCAGCAAAAATCATCAGAACATATGGATACTCTATTTTTAGAGGAGAAATACACAACTTCACATGGAAATTGTATACAACTAAATCCAATTGAAATATACACCTCAAGAAAATATTACTGAGGAGACACCTGTGTACACTTAGCATAGTCATATCCATATGGAGCTGGATTCACCTTTCAGGGGGATTACCCTCCAATTCCACCTTCTGGTGTTTTCAGATCTGGCACATAAGATGCTCATCCTGTTTCTCAGATGAGTATCTTGAGATAAGGACCTTCACTGAGCCGTTTCTAATGCAAGTAAAAGGTTATAAAAGCAGTATGTGCCTCCCCAGGGGTGAACACAAACCAGATGTCACCCACTTTTCCACCAATACCACCTGTCTGCAACTGTCTTTTCCCACATCTTTCCTGTTTCTCACCATTTTCCTCAGTGATGTCCAGAAACAGAAACACTTATTCAGGACAGATGAGGCATCTGAATGAGGTTCCTGAGCATTTCCTCCGTGAAACTGAATCAGAAGTAAGAGCAGCTGATGGCAATCCCAGCTAAATCAATACAACATGTTTTCCCACAGCGTTTTTAAATGGTGTTTGTATTTAAGTCACATCTGTCCCAGGAAGTCCTGAGGCTTTTAAAGCAGGTCCATTCTAGCACCTCATTCTGCCTGTCAGTCATAAATATACTCAGTTTTAGGACAAACCCCATTCTGATAAGATTTCTTGCTATTGTTCCTGTAAGATTGAGTAATTTAAGAGATGTGACACCAACATATACAGACCACAGATTCACTGAAGCAATATAAGTGTTAAGTAACTACCAAAGCAAGATAACCAATTTCAAGGCAATAAAATCCTGTAATTAATAATTCACCAAGCTCTCTTGAGGAAAGAAACACCACTTTAGACAAAGAGGCAAGCAAAGAAGCAAGAGTTACACACACTGATGCATAATTTGAAATCTTTTAGAAGGAGCAACAAACACTTGGAATCCAACTGTTGCACCAAGCCAGGGATCTGTTTCTACACATCTCTTGCCATAGCCATTCATAGAGGAGCTATGTTGGAAAACTTTACTAATAAATCTCATTGCTTCACACAAAACTATTTACAGTTCAGAACCATCTTTTCATAATTAGGATCCTGCTTCAGTCTTTCCCTGAATAATTGGGCTATCATTTCCGAAGCCAAACATACTGAAGGGTAGAGTCTCTTAAAAAACCAGTGGCTATTAGAAAAACTAGAGGAAAAGTGAGGCACTATACTGAATAACACTCCATAACACAACCTGAAAAGTCTATTTTGTTTCACTGGTCCTGCCTTAAGGCTGAAATCTGTCACAGATATCTTTAGGCAGCGCTGCCAGAGCTCTGAGTACACCAACAGGCTCTGAGTGCCCTGTGCAGCCTCACCTGGGAACTCCACACATTCACAATCTCCCTTTGTCCAGACCCCGAATTTAAGCTCAGCACTTGGTTCCAGTGTTTGTTTGAGCTCTCCTGTGTGCATGTTACACTTGATTCTGCGCTGATCTGACCCTGCTTGCCTGCTTTTCTGATGTGATCTCAGACCTGCCTTATGGCTGGGGGCTTACTTCTGAATCACTAACTTGTTGGCAAGCCCTGATTGTTCAGTGGATCTGTTCCTATTGTTCAGGTACTCAAATGATATTTAATTCACCCTCTATAGGACAGAAGTGCACAGCAAATGGAGCATTATAGGTATCTCTTACCTGGTGGTGGTTTAGATGTCCCAGATTCTCTGTGCCATGGTCTCTTCCCCTGGGTTGGTGCAGAACTGTGATCAGCTGTACTGTCAGGTTGTTTGATGTTGCCAAATTCCTGCAAGAGATGCTGGTGGGAAAAAAAAAGGTGTGGGGGAGGCCTTGAGCAACCAGGTCTAGTGGGAGGTTCCCTGCCCACAGAGGGGCATTGGAATTAGGTTATCTTTTAGGTCCCTTCAAACCCAAACCATTCTGTGATTCTATGAAATGACCCTCTACTTCTGCCCCTATTTGGCTCAGTTTTTACAGCTGATACAAGGAATCTGGGAGACGCAAACATGGGCTCTCCCACTGTAACTTTCAGTGTTATAATTGATTTTTTTCTATACTTATTCCTAAAAAAGGCACATGTTCAAGATCCTCTGGCCTTGCTTCCACAGATCCATAAGTGCCATTAGGTCTACAAGTTCCAAACTGGTTTCTTGCAGTAAGATACAGATTCTTAAATCAAAGTTAAAATGCATCTGCTTAAATACATCTTTGAAGAGTGAAGATTGTGTGTGAAGAGGGAAGCAGTGCAGTGAGGAAACCATTTAGAGTTCCGTAATCTGTAGTGACATTAATCTGCCAGAATTTAAAGGTAAATGTACTTGAACCTATCTGTAATTCTAACAAAAGAGGGCTAA
Organism: Edolisoma coerulescens; assembly: GCA_013397115.1. Lineage (NCBI taxonomy): Eukaryota > Metazoa > Chordata > Aves > Passeriformes > Campephagidae > Edolisoma > Edolisoma coerulescens. The sequence continues at coordinate 170,754 of VWZW01004869.1, read as the reverse complement.
TCATTGGCACTATAGTTCTTTAAAAATCAGACAGAAGTAAAGCATATTATTAACTACAGAAGCATCTGTTAGATAAAAGCAACTAATAAAAGGCTCAATAAAGAAAAGTCTGTGTTGTGTTTCTCCTTCCAGGTTTACTCTGTTCAGTAGCTTGCTTTGGCTGGGGGGCCAACAGATTTTTCACAGCTCTTTTTGGGACCTCGAAAAGTTTTACTTTTCATTAATTTACTTACTAGACTTTAAGGTGAATACAATGAATTTTGTACTGATATAGATTTGAGACACTGGAAATCAGGGCAGGAATATAAATTTATATCAAGTTATGTGTTTGTGTTCCCAGAGAAATGAGCAATGTCCATCATCAGAGTAATAACATCTCAAAACCAGTTTGGCTAGAGATGCTTTTTCCTTGGAACAGAGCAAGGCAAACTTAGATGATCAAGAGTATAAAACAAGATGATGAATACTTGTTAGATGAAGACACTGAATCCCCAAAACTCAAGTCAAGAAATTCATAAATCCCTGCTTTGAGTGAGTATCACACTGAGCATCTTTTGTGGTTGTTTCTGTGATTCAATTAATTGTTAACTGTTGTCAGCAGCCTGTTATGAAGGTGCTTATAAAACGCCCACTAAATTGGGGGAGTTGGAATCCCCATATGGATCAAAATATTCAAATCTATTTACCCATCTTGTGAATTCCTCACATTTGAATACTGTGCTCACTGAGGAGTGAAAAATAAATATTTATGAAAACACAGGGCTTTCAAGAAAGCTATTTTCTTGAGAAATTAGTTTTGTTTCTTGTGCAGAAGTTCTAATCCTTTTAATGATTTATTCAGCAAGAACTCAATGCAGACTTTTGCACCCAAGTTTGCACAGTGATATCTGATACATGAAAATAATTGGCTATGAGAGTTATTTAGGATCCATACTTTTATTATTGGTGCTTCTGTGACTTCCTTTTTCTCTAAGTGTTTTTAGACTCACCACATTTAATTTCATCCTGCTTTTCCTTGAATCTTTTGATGTCATGTCAGCGATTGTGTTAATGTTGTTTCACATAACTGAGCTAAGGATGATATCTGAGTGTTCATATGTGATCACCTAAAATATCTCCAGCAACTGCTGAGGGAACAGGAAAATAACTTTTCCATCTCTGCAATACAAGCGAAATTATATCCAAAAAGTGGATTAAAAGTTCTTAAAGAACTGGTATTGGGATTTGAGTTTACTATTGATTAAAGGAGTAAATGAGGGCTTTTTGCCAGGCTTCTGCATATTTTCAAACATTTAGTATGAGATTATGACTATTCCCTCCCAGGTGCCCATTTCCACAAGGATTCTCTGCTCCCTTAACACAGAAGAGAAAGAGAAGATGTTTCTAGAAGAATCAGCAGTTTTGTTCTCTGAGACAGGCAAGAAAACATGTAAGAGACCTGGAACTTCGGATAGGTTTTCAAATGCCAACCAATTAATTTGGGGGTGATAAAACTGGTGGTATTATTTTACTTTGTTCAGCACTGGGAGGGGGTTATAATCCCACCAGATTCTGTGAATATCTTTTAACATAAAATGTGAAAAAGTTTAAGAAATTTGACTGGGTGTTTGCTGAGATTTATAAGTTCCAAAAGTTCTACTGTCCTTGGCTAGCTGATGGAAACATATGCGAATAATACATGCAGACATTAAGAATTAGATGTTCTACTTTACTAACAATAAAAGAAAATATCTATTATATTTCTAACACCACCTCACACAACATGTTAATGAAGCTGAAGATACAGGAACCAGTTATGGGCTGAAAATAACTATTTCCTTTCAGTGATAAGGAAATGATGGCCTATGATATTACAAATATCGGCTAAAATTCTCAATTTTAGACAACTGACACAGGGTACAGGGCCATGTGATTGGTAGAGTTTATTTTATGTTGGAGATTAACTCAGAAAACTTGACACAAAGCAGTGCAGAACTGACTTTAACAGCCTTGCCAGCTCACATAGGCAGAAAGCTCAAGATGCTGGCAGTGCTTCCACGAAACTCAGGACAAGCTGAACAAAGGGACCTACTTGTCTGCAGTGCCACAGGAAGACTCAGAAATCATAGCAGGAATATAAATTTTATGTGAGAAAATGGTAAGTTGCACACAAGTGATGCAGGCTGCAGAATAACTCAAGAGTGACTCTGAGTGTAATAATGGGTGTTGAGGAAGGGCCGTAAAGATCCAAGGCTGCTGTAGGGAGATCCTTGAGCAGCAGCTATGACAGCCAGAGATGAGTTTAAAGAAGATGCTCTCACCTGCCAGTAAAAACCTTTCCCCTTGCACTCAGGAAGAAGTGATGACAGGACAGGCAGAGATAACAGAGGAAATGAATGAATTTGTCCTGGAATTGTGAGACTCATTCTCTCAAAGAGGGGTTGTCAGTGGTGTCAATGCATTCAGGCTTAGATGAGCTTGGAGGTGCAATTCATAACATCTGTACCAATCATCTCACCGATTTCTTGAAGAAATCTATTGTTCCTGACAACAGCACACAAAGCAATTATTTCTTTATGAATAAAGTTTCTCTTTACAACATGGTAAAAATATAGTGTAGCCAACATTAGACCAATCCACCTCTGTCATTGTCAGTGAGAAATTACCAGCAGCACAGCTCTTCTATGGAAAATTAATTCATTCTGTTTTTAGGTATTATGAATGTTTTTCACCTATTGATCCCTGTTCAGATTTGTCATCACCTTTTGTCATCAGATTATTCTCTATAACTACATCATAACCTTCCGGGAAAGGATCAAAAATAAATATTATTTGCTAATTACAGTTCCAAGAATTGTTATCATAAATTGAGTGGTTACTTAGCTTTAGGTAAACTCTTCAGATTCATTCTGATTTACTGGATATAAATTCACTTTCTTCACAAACTGGCCCCAATGTCCTGTACCCCAAGCCTTGTGCAGTACCCTCTGAGCAAGCATTTGGACACAGGATTTTTGTTTTAGTCCTCTCTTTCAGCTAAGCTTGTTGGGCTGCAGGGCACAGCATTCATGATATAGGAAGTATTTAAAGAAAATAGGAGGAGATGGATGGATTAACAGCATTGGCTTTTATTATAAGACATTGGAGGTAATTTAAATAGCAGTTGACTTCCAGAATAGAATCTGCATATATCGGGCAGCTTTTATTCAAAGTACATTCATTCAAACTTAATACTAATGTATAAATTACACCTTAGCAAATGAAAAAACCTCCACATCTTCTTTCAATGATATAAGAGTGAGTTTATACACTCACTGATAAATGATTTTTGAGTATCTCTCAGCTGCCTGTCCTTCAATTCTCAAGAATCCTCTTGAATCCTCAAGTCTAAAAAAAGAGAAAAGCAGTTCTGCCTCAGTTGCTGAGCTGCTGTGGCTGTCAGGATAGTTCAGAACAGGAGTATTTCACACTAAAATCAGAATTATTCAATGCTATTTGCTCCTACTTCAAAATGGAAGTAGGATACACTTTGCAAGTGATTACCTGCAATAAAAAGTATTAATCCCAATTCAGCTGAAGAGGGGGACAGAGTTCCATTAGCCAAGCTCACAGAGCAGCATTTCACAGCCTCTGAGATGGTTCTAAGTATTTGTGAAAATCAAAGTCAGTCAAGCCCTAAGCAGAACAGCTTGGTCTCATCCTGCCAAGCACACATACGTGGAGGCTTTATGCAGATTAATGTGTCATTTCTGGAATCCATGTTCCATGGGTGCTATAATGCTTCTCTACTCAGCAGGCACTGCACAGCTTTTAATCAAGTTTCTAATCAATTCAGCATCAAAAAATGATTGGTTAACATCTGTGGTTTTAAACCCCTTCCCCATAAAATAAGCTGTGCTGTATAACGCAGGTCCAATCTGCTTCGTCTTTACTGAAGATGTTTGTGCAAGTCAGGAAGAGCCGTGACTGAACTTCAGGAGTCTCTGTTGTCTAATGAGTGACTGGAACCAGCCCCAGAACAGGTTCAGTCTCTACAGAGGCAGCACTGGCCCTACACAAAGAAGCTGCAGGCAGCTGTGTCCAATATTACTGCAGGACAAAAAACTAAAGACAAAGTTTTTCTCTTTCCAGATTGTCTTGTCTGCCACTGCATCAAGGGTATTGAGAAGGATACATTCTGTTTCCCATCTGGGTTACTCTCATGCATCTGGTTTCTGGTCATTTATAATCCAAGATATAATTTAATGTGTTGAATAAACATCCAATAATACTAATACATTGGAGCTGACAGTCATGAGCTACAGCTCACTATCTAGTGCTGAACACCCGAAGAAGTGAAAGAAAGAAATGTATTTCACAATTTAGGTTCTAGTTTATGTTCCTTACTGCATTTTTCTTCTCTGGCTTTTTGAGAAATAGAATTTATTACCAAAGAAGAATGGGATTCCTGCATGGTCAGCACCTTGTGTACTTTAGGAGAAGATCAGCTAACTCAAGATGACTTAGGTTTTCCTCCTGCACTTCAGAGAATTTCAACTTTTTGTATGTAACAGCTGGAAGTGAAAATGCTGAAAAACTCAAAGGAGGCAATAATTCCTGATTTTAACTTTAGCCAAGTCAATTACAGTGTGGAGGACAACCAACAATTTGATAAGTATAAGGTTTTAGAGGAGCAGGGCATCTAGAAGGTTTCTGTAACATATCTGTGGATATGTCTCACATTCCCAGGCTTGATGAGGAAGCATGTAGGTTTGACTTGTACACTGGAAGATTTTTACTCAGGAAACTAATTAAAGCTCACTGAACTTCTATGGGAAACCTTTCCCCAAGCTATCCTTTTTAGCCCTTTGTTACCAGATGGAGAGTCTGAGCACACTGAAGTTAGTGAGAGTTCCACCATGCATTAATATAAAATTCAGTTATTCAGAGCAGAATTGACAATATGTGATAACAGCAACTATGATCACCATGGTCTCCCCCTAAAACTCTTTTGCAGCCAGTCTCTGTCTCCAACAAAGTTTTTCTTTAACAGACAAACACCATTTCTGCAAATTCAGAAATATGACAGATATTTTCTTTCTTGCATGTAGTCTTCCCAAAATTTTAAATACAGTCAGGAAAAGTGTTTCTCATTGGAAACCTTGTCTAGTGGAGGTCTTTGAATTAGTTCTTGCATCAAGGTCTGTAAGGATGATAACATCATTTTTGAGAAACTTTTTAAGAAAGTTTGTGAGAACATTACTCTTCATCAGCAAATAAATAGATTACAGCATGAAAAATTCTCATTTATTATGTCAGATTCAATCTTGAAAAAAAAGCACTTTGTAATGTCAGCATATTCTGGCTTTTCAGAGGTGAAAAATATCAGATTTCGATTACTTCTTACCAATTTGTTACATTGTCTGCTATAAAAAAGTGCATGGATATAAAAAATAAAAGCATTGAGAGATTAAAACAGGTATTCTCACAGACTAAATTTGATTTAGAAATAAAAAATTACTTTTTAAATTCAAACAATATTATTAAGAATTAAAAAAAAAACTCTGGAGAAGCGTACAGCTCCTCTATGGTGTAATCTCAAAGATACCTCGAGTCCTTTTAAAAATACAGCACTACTGTGTGAAATCTGAGCATAAGTTTATATAATTAAGACATTATTTGACTTAAAAGGTTTAAGGGATATGGAAAATGACAGAATGACAGTCACATTTCACAGAATCATTCATTCAGGTAATCTGTAGGCAGCAGCACACATCTTACATGGCTCTTTTCACTCATTTACTTTTCCCTTCAATTCACATGGGCTGGTAAAAATAAATGGGTTTCCTTAGAAAAGCAGACTGTGAGAGGATCCTTTTTTTTCAGAATCTTGTGCTTTCTCCCAGGGTATACTTATAGCCTGTCATAGTGGAGGAACACCATTCAAAGACAAAATTATATCTATTTGCAGCAAAAGTCCATCTCCTGCTTATCTGAGGTAAGAAATACGGAGCAGACAGATTGAGATTTTCCACCACTGAAAATTCAGATTGTGAAATGAGCTTTCCAGATGGTCACTACACATTTATTTTGGTCATTTGTATGTAATGACAATACCCATTTAGTTGTGATGGTTCTGGAGCTAAAAAAAGAACACATTCATTTTCTGTATATAATCTAATCACCAAGACTGACATGTTTCCAGAAAAGCTGTTAACAATATAATAAATTATCCCATACAGTCAAAATGAATGGTATTTCTGTATGAATAAGAAAATAAAGAAACTAAAGCAGGGATCAGTCTCAGGATACGGAAGAGTGGAACAGAGTGACAGATTTATTCAAGATCACCTGTCAGGCCAGTTGAGAAGCTCAAAATTTTGTGGCTGCTTTTCACATGCTGCCAAGACCTTGTATTTACCATATCTACCTGAGAGATCTGCTTTCATTGACAACCTAATCTACTCAGCTGAATTCAGTGAATCCTAATTAATGATGTCCTGGGACCTAAATATAGCAAACTACTCTACAGCCAGTCAATTTAGATGGTACAGAATGTTTGTCACGTTCAAAGCACGGTACAGACAGTAAAGACTACCTGGGGCACTTCTCCCAAACCAGTGTTGATGTGGAGTCACAATAAAGTTTGTGCCTCAAGCAGTCAAAACTCCTTCCCATGGATGTCCCAAGAGAGGAACAGAGCATGAAGGCTCCATTCTTTGGTGCATTTTTTAAAATATCACTGGTTCCTGTGACTTTAATATGATTCATCCCATATTTCTACAAGCAACTCAGCCATGCCACTCAATACATCTTTTTCAACTCCTTAATGTATGGTCCTGCTTATTTAAATCTCCAGTTTGATTTTCTTCTTCACTTCCATTTTGTGGCTTCTTCAAATCTTTGCTATCTGTAACAAAGAATCATGGAATGAGTTGGGTTGGAAGGTTCCTTAAGGCCACTTCATTCCAGCCCCTCTGCCCTGGACAGAGACACCTCCCACTAGGCCAGGTGGATGTGAAATGCCTCCACTCTGCTAAAAGATACCATAAAAAATGATTTATCTATGGAAACACCCCTATTTTCCTTGAAGATCTCTTTAGTGCGTGGACATTCATCAGAGCCACGCTTTTAATTCTGATTTATTGTGAGTCTTTTCGATGATGTCAGACAGAAAATTATATTTATGGATTCGTGAATCTATCCCAAGCACTGAAATTTGAAATATAGGGCATCATTTAGAAGCTAGTGAAAGATAAACATAATTAGGTAAAATTATAACATAGGCCTTGGTTCTCTTAAGCTTCTTATTTAAATAAATAAACAACCTACCAACCAACCAGCCAACTAACTAACCAAGTAACTAAATAAATATACTTTTAATTTAAATATATTTGTCTACCAAATATATTTATATTGGTTTTTTTTTTTTTATCTCTTGCTAAAATGACAATTAAAGGATATTTTTAGTCCAAAATTTCAAGACAATGTGGAATCATTTAGCAATTCGATTTAAATGAAAAATTAGAGGACACAAAGGGAGCTTCTTTTCCTCTCTTCCAAACTATAAGAAAACAAGAAAGTCAACACTGGCAATGAAACTGTCCTACAATGCTGAATCTTAATCATTTTTCTATTTCATTCTGCAGATCTTTTTTCACACTGGATTATGAAGGAAAGACAATCAATTCAAATAAACCTCAGAATGGGTGGTTGGCCATGTTCAGTTTTCACACATTATTTCAAATGCATTAATTTCATGGACATTACAAAAAAAAAAAAAGCTTAATTTAACCTAGTTTGGTTTGTTTTGTTTTGTGGGGTTTTTTTGGTTTTTTGGTGTTTTTTTTGGTTTTGGGGTGTTTTTTTTTGTTTTTTGGGGAGTTTGGGTTTTTTTTATTGTGTTTTGGTTTTTTGTGGGTTTTTGTCTTTGTTTTTTGTTTGTTGGTTTGGGGTTTTTTGTAGCTTTTTGGTTGGTTGGTTGGTTTTTTGCAGATAAGAAAACTGGAAGGGCAGAAAACAGAATGATTTGCTCAAAGTCATACAAACTGATAGTGGTAGAGTCAGGAATAAAATCCATGTCTCCTGATTGTTATTCTGATGCAGCAGTGATTGGATTATGTTATTTCAGCCCTCCTTAGTGGAAATGCTGCTCTGCAGTCTGACCTCTGGAGCCAATACAGACACAAGTGTGGCATTTGTTAATCTAAAGACTCTCAAGAGGGGAAGAAAATGTGACAGCAGGTATTAGACAGAGTGCAGGCAAACACAACCACAAATAGAGACACAGGTTTTATGTGGAGTTATAAGAGCTATTTTAAGCCAATCTGGCTGAGTCATTAACTACATTAGTCACACAAAGAAGAGGATGTCCAAAAGGAAAGAATTTGGACAACGTACCTCTCTGGAGGAGGTTTGCCTTCAGATTTCCTATGTTATCTAATATACATTTTATTTGCTGTAAACAGAGAAGACTGGTGCACCCAAAGCAGAGGACTGTGACAACTTCAAACTAAAAATGCATTAATCAGGTAAAAAAATGTTAACTGGCCTTGAACTCAAATATAAGCACACTAAAATAGTCTAACCAACAGCACACCAGCAACACCTGACTTTTGTAATGCTGTCTCACAGCATCTGAGCAATGTGATGACTGAAGGTGTAAAACCTGAAGACACCCACATGATAAAAAAAGTGCCAAATAAAGAATAATTTAAGTACAAGGTACTGCAAGTGGGCAAGCCATCCTGCCTAATACACATGAAGGAGAACTGGCAAAATTGAGAACAAGGTTAGCACTGACAGGAGCAGACAAAGTCCCCCTTCTCTGTCTGGGCAGACTGGAATAGGCAAGTAGTATAAAACAACAGGTATGGAAGGAAAGACAAAATATCTACCACAGAAAGAAACAAAACAAAACAATAAAAATAAGCTGAGAAGAAATGATTTGATTATGATCCAAACGATTTCAGGCAACATAAAATGTGAACACAGATTTCTTGACCACATGAGCTTTTAAAAAATCTGTTGAAGCTATGGTTTAGTCAGAGTCCCGACGATGAAATACAGTGTCCTTCATAAAGACAGGGGATGTTTTAAGACGTGTCTTGCTGAGCTTTGGTGTTATAAATCCTTCTGATCGTTATTGCAAATGTTCCCAGGCAGTCACTCCACGAGTATGACTCAGCACCAGATTCCCTGCTGAGTTAACCTAAAGGAAACTGCTTAACTGTCCCTATAGCCAGATCTCATAAATAATGCATTTCTCTTTCTCTTTAAAACAACTAAAAAAGTTGTGGCAAGTCACTTTGTGTAGTTTATCATATAAAATTTCTAGAAGACTTCAAGTGATGGATAAGAGATAGATTCATAACAGGTTTATTAGTTGGGAACATCAGTCTTGGTAGCAGAACATGTACTTATTTTACTAAACTGTTCCTTTTTGTACAGGGACTGCCTGCAAACCCCTGAACTACCGTTAGCTCTTTCTGGTTATTTCATGCTCGTGCGATGTTAGTGGTGTTTGAAGATGCATTCCTGCTCAAAGAGAGGAAGGAGTTCAGTTACAAAATCAGTAATGACTAGTCAAGTACCAGACCAAGCTCAAGGTACATTTTTTTTCTATGCATTTAGGTTTCTTTCACCTCTATATATTGCCAACAATTTAAAATAATTTTATCTGTGGAGCTGTTTCGAAGTTACCTGAAGCCAATTAAAAATCTCTTTTGACTTCCACAGGCTTAGGTTCAAACTTTATATAGGAATGAACCCCTGCCATCTTACAAGAGAGGGCAAAAATTACTTGGACCATGAAAATGGATGAGCCTCTTGACTTTTTACCTGGTGGAAAAGCATTTCTTCATTTAAAAATTCCAGTTTAATTGTTTCTTGGTTCCTTTATTCATTCTCCACGCAGACAAAACACACACTCATCACCTGTGCTTATCGGCTGGCAAAGTTGTGTTTTCTTTTAGCACATTGTTTATGGTCATAAAGTACCTTTATGAATATACATCAGTGCAAGTGTTTGCCATCTGGTTTATGCACTGGTTTTTTTCACTGTCAAGATACTGTTACATTAACCATATCTTCAATCTATGTTTTATTTTAAAGTGTATAACAGAAGTCTGACAGTAACACATCACTGCAATGGAAAAGGCATCCATTTGTCTTTGGTTCATTGACCATCTCTAAATTTGAGCAGGTAATTCAATCAGTGATATCTTTTTTTCCTATTTGAATCTTTGACTCGCTGTACAATTTCTCTTTCTGTAGGGGTCTGATTCAGATATTAGATGAGTCTCAGTGATTTAGATGCTCAGTGACTTGATTTAAAAAGAAGACTAAAGGTTCCCACTGAGTAGCCAGCAAAATTCACAGAAGTAGCTTAATGAATTGTTGTTAAACTCCTGCTGAGAATCAGCAAACTTCCTGGAGAGACAATGCTGATCACATGAAATCTGGAGAGAAAAAAAAAGAAATCCATCCATGCATCCATTCAAGAAAGGGACAAGTCACTGCAATTTTTACTGTTACTGCCATTCCGACAGCATCTCCAGTGACGTGCAAGTGTGATGCATTTGCACACCTTGATGGAAGCAGGTTATGGCTGTGTGTTCTTTCTTATTAAATTTCTTTATGAGGGAATGATATTATGTACTGTATGCAGTGTTTCTGAGTATATAAAGGAGAAAACATAATGTATTTTCCTTGGAGAATAGGATTTATGTGCTGCAAATGCCTGATATGAAGGAATGGCTTTGTGAGGGATTACTGTCAATGCTGCCTGTTTATGAATCAAAACCTATTCAGCAATCGTAAGCAGCTGGAAGCTGAACATCTGGGCCAAGAGTCAGCAGAAAATTTTGCTACCTCTAGATATTGTCTTTGTAGGGGATCAGTTTATCTAGGTTGAAATACGGGCCAGCTGTGAAAAGCCAAATGGAGAAATAAACTTCCCTCAATGGAGCAAGGACAGCAAAGCCGGCACGAATGGAAGTACAGAATCTGCTCCTCAAGAACTCTTCCCTTAAATAATATGCTTAAGAAGCCAGAGGGAGAAGAATTTTGCATGTCTCCTCTGTGGGATACACCAGTGTCTTACGGGCATGAAGAAATGGAAAACCATCTCCTCAGGCAATGGTCTGCAGTTGTGGGTTTTATCCTTCCCCAGTGCAGACTCAAACTGGGATTTTAGGAAATTGCAGAGGAGACATCCAGCTTTGCTTGCAAAAGGAGTATGCCACTGAGTGGGTTTGGTCGGAAGATATTTCACCAGAAATACAAAGTGATTTCTCCCCTAATTTCTAATATGTATGCTAAGGAGTTCAGGGTTCTCTCCAGGCTGTACAGGGACGTGCCTCTTTTCTCTCTGTAAAAATGTGCAACAAAGTAATTTCGAGCTTTTCTGTTGAATTTTATGTGCTTTCAATTAGACCTTTTAAAAAGGGTACAACAGAGCTCTTAGGCAGCAATTAATCCTTCCTTTTACTTTTAAAAAATGAATGTGACAAAAGGCTGCAATTTTAATGCCTGCTGAACACTGGTAAGGGAAGTGGGATGTCTCCAGGACCAGGAATAACTTCTGCAACCTGACCTGTTCTCCACTATCATAACCATGGTATAATCAAGGTTATCTACTAAAACTGAGGTCTTGATTTTGGCCACATGGAACTTCATTTGACAAGCCTAAAACACTAAAACTGACGTTTTTGTGTGCTAAATCTCCACGCTAGGCTAAAAATATTTTGGAAGATTTCAGCCAAAACAGCCCATCTTACCACTAATCATTTGAAAGCTGCACTACCAAAGCATATTTCATCCTCAGGATATCAGGTAGAGAATAAATGGGCACATGGATCTACACACTGAAGGCAAATCTCCCTACTGACCCCTCCTGAGGGCATGAGTGTTTCTCCACATAACACAGTTTTTATTTTCAGTTTACTTAGTGGGAAATAGCTCTAGGAAAAATATAGGAACAAAAGACTACATTCATTTTAATGTTCCTTAGCTTTTGTGCACTCAGCTTTGCAACCTTATTTCAGGAAATTAATGGAATTGTTCTTCGGTGTGATTATTTATTTGTAATAAGGTTGTGCAAGAGTTTATAAATTGTAATGTTAGTAAACAAGACTTACATTCCCTGGCCTGGGAAAAACAGGCTTTTATATTAACAGCTAGTGTTGCAACATTTTGTTGTGTCTTCATGTTCATGAAGTCATTTTTCTTTACAGCCACTGCAACAGCAAATGGTTCTGTCATTAAGCTCTTCATAGAAATTTACTGTGATTTTATTGAAATGGAAAAGAGGCAATGCTTTCAGACTTTAAAGGATTTCTTAATGCACTTCACTAATTTCTGCTTTATTTGAAAACTGCTCTTCAATGTTAAGGCAGCTTCCCCTGCCTGAAATAATTCCTGTTATTGCTGCTTCTCTATCCCCAGCCATAGAATGGGTCTGCTGGCTTGTCAGATTTAATCTCTAAAAAGCAGCAAAGGTATAAAAATCTGTCAAAAATATATGTGCATTAACATCTGATTTAGCCCACGAAGACAAGGAATGGAGTGTGAAGAGTATGGCTGAATAGTCTAATGAAATTTTAATGGAACTTCAGTTCTATTTATTGGATCTGTATTTGTCACAAAGTTTACTCTTTTGTTATTTCAAAAATTGCCAGTGTTTAACAGAATTCTGACTCTCTGCCATACTACCCAGAGGAATCCAACTGCATAAGCCACAGCCTCTGCAATTCTGCCTCTCTCCAAAGGAAAAAAAAATGAACAAAACTGCCGCATAATATGTGATGAGAAGAAAAACACAAAATAGAATTTTACAGACTACTAATACTGGAATTTCATGTTCTGGGAAGACACTGGGGTGACCACAGTGAAGAAACAAATTAGGTCAGTGTGGTCAATCTATTTTTGTTAGTATGACTTATTTCCAGTTGTATTTCTATTACATAGAAGGTTTCCAGCAATTACATCTTTTATCCCAGACCTGGATGTTTCTGCCTCAAGTAACTTCTTGTCTAAATCCATGAAGGGCTCATAGGAAAGGTAATAGAAATTGGAAACAGAAGGCACAAAATATCAACAACTAATGATCAAAAGAGTCTAGATTGGGTTCTGCACCAGACCACAGGAGGAAAATACTCCTCCATCAAAAATCCAACATGGTTTGGTGCCTTGAATGAGATGGACAAGATCAACATCAATGCCCACACTGAATTACTAAAACTTGTTCTAGGGATATGGGGTTTTTTTTAAACTAGAGCCTAGATAGTCACCTTTTTTTCATGTTTTACAGAATCTTTACAATAAAACAGTACTATCTCTGCTATAATCTCACAGATAAAGGGCAGAAAGACTGAGATTTTGCATTATTTCCTGTAAGTATAGAATTGAGTATTTTTTGTACTGACACAAATTCTTGAAATTGAAAATTTGGCTGTTGTATTTTTCTGAAAGCAGGCAAAAGAACAAAATCTGCAGATTTCTTAACATCTTGCCACCTGTATCTACCTAGAAATATTAATATTGAAATATTATAATGCTTCTGGATCTAATCCTCATTTGGAGAACTTTTACAAGTGTTTTCTAAATGTCTCTCCAAATTCTGTGATAGAAATTTGCACACAGAGTAATATCCTTTTTATTTCAGGGCCTTCTGCTATCCTCTGATCTCAGTTTAGTAAAAAAGAAAAAAATGAGAATGAAAGATTATTTGGATGCTTTGTTTTTACAACTTCTATCCTGTACTCCACTTTGCTTTAATTGGATTTATTCTATGCTGTGAAAGGAAACGATTTCAAAGAAAAAAAAAAAAAACAAACAAACAAAAACAACCAACCAACCAAAAAAAAAAGGTTGAAAGAACAGACATTCTAAAGAATCTATTCCAAGTGAGCAGAAGTTCAAAGAAGAAATGTTGTGTTGTCAGATGGGGAAGGGAGGAGAGGAGAGATTCCGGTGTCTCTTCACAAAAAGGGGTTTTGGATCAGAACATTCTAATTAGTAACTTTACTGTAGTTCAATAACCGATGCCAAAAATAGCAATTAAATAAACAGGGAATAATGACAATGATTAAAGAAAGTTTTTGTGGCAAAAACTGTATCGGACTTTCCTTCTGTTGCTGGACTTGGAGAGTTGCATCAAATGTTTCCCAAAAGCTCCTTCTGCTGACAGTCACTGAAATATTGATCAGCTTCTTCCACGTCCATGGGGTGATTATGACTGTCTGGAGAAGGGGGGAAAATGGTTGCTGCCCCAGAAACAGTTGTGCATGATTTTCATCCATGACTGGAGGAATCTGGGGTGCTTTTTCTCATGACAAGGGCGCATCCATGTGGGACAGACCAGAGTTCCTAATAGAATTTATTTTGTAAGAATAGGAATTGAGATCCAACAAACACCTGAGCCATAGACCCTCTGAAATGGTTTGACTTCCAGTGAGAGTACTTCCCTCACCTTTGTGGCCCTGGCCTCAGCTTGGTAGCCCACTTCTGACACTGCTAAGTACAAGGAACAAAGCACAGATTGGTGTTCTTGAAGTTTCATTTCCTCTTAGGCAGTCTCAGAAATAACACATGAAAACGTGAGCAGAGCTTTCAGGAAATCCTGGTGTATAAAACTGCTATATGAAAGACCAATAGGTCTGAGGGAAGCTGAGGTTTGCTCTGCTCTTCCTTTGCCTTCCTCACACAAGTGGATTGGGAAGCAAATAACCCAAGATTGGCCAGTCCTAATCTACCCCCTCACAAATCACCCTGTAGATTCATTTGAGCAGATATAAGGGAGAGGGACTGAGTGAATTCTCTTAAACCTCAAAACTAAGATATTCCAAGGTTTTATAAAACAAGAACTGTCTTTCAGAGTCAGAACAATCAGGGTTCCATCCCTCCTGCCTGAAATCAGAGGAGTTCAAGGAGATGCAGGATTTTGGCAGGATTTATGTATTCAGCACAGACATATGTCTGAAAAAGACTTTTCCAAACTGGCTTTGGACATTCTCCAAAGCCAGCTCCAGCAGAGATCAAGGTCTGACCGAGCCCAGAGTTTGTGTCTCAGAGACAATTGTTAGAAAAGCACGGGGTCCAGGGACAAATAGCTGAGGAGCGTGCTCATGATCAGTGCCCTTTATTGTTTCCACCAGGCCAGCTGCCTCAGTCCTTGGGCAGACAGCCCTCATTCCCAGGCAACACCGAAATTGGACAAAAATATGAGTGGGATTCTTTCTTGGCCGAGAACAAGTGCTGACTGGGTGTCAGTAATTTGGAAGACAAGAAAAGTATTTCTTCAGCACTACCTGTCTTTCAGGCAGTATTTGGTCTCAGCAGCCTACTTGTGGCTCCTTGCTAAGGATTCTGCAAAGCAGGAGGGGACAAGAGTCCTCTCAGTAAAGGCTTTTAGATGACCACAGACTACTAAACACAGCATGTTCAGCTTTATGAGTGGATAGAGACAGGTTTTTCTTTGTCTACAAGGTTTATGGGAAAAACCAGATAACCAGTATTTCTCTTTTTATCAATAAATAATCAGGAATCCTCCCAGCAGATGAGATTTGATTCTTGTTTCCCCAGTCATTGCTCTCTGGCGTGGATTCCATACTCTTTTCTTCCTGCACCCTAAATAACATACTGAGACAACTTGCAGTTCTGAGTTCTGGGGGGGGAAAAAAAACAACGAAAACCCAGGAACAAAAATATCATTTTGGGCATACTTACCTGCTCATTACAGGACAAAACCACCCAGATCCAGTAATTTTCTAGGGAACAGAAGAAAGGCATTAAATTGCTCTGTTCTGCTCTGTGGAGGACAGAGTGGGCCAGTGGAAGCACGTTCTCACTGTCCTTCCTTAAGCAAGCTATGGATTTGGTGTGTATGATCCAGGAGGACTTCAAGTCTGCCTCAGTTTCCCCCATTTCTTTTACTGAGTGCCACTGTCAGTTAATTAACTAATCCAGGACTCCTTGGGGGCTTACTGCTGCAGGCAGAATGATCTCAAGTCATGGAATTTTACTTAATTTATTGTGAATCAAGACATATATCTGATCACTGATCCCAGTATCAGAAGAACCCACACTAAAGCTAAGATAGACACCCATCCTTGCAATTCCTGAGTTTCATATTTCCTTACTTTTGCTGTAAGCTACATTCAATCCACCCAAATTCCTCTGGTGAGGTGAGTGACACATGAGGCTGAGGATGTGTGTGACCTTCTCTCTGAGCCACTCTTTGCCAGTTCCTGGTGTTCTGCCATGCACTGCTTGTTGTTTTTCCTATCACACTGTTCTGACCAGCATAAGGCAGTTCGTGGCTTCCTCACCCACAGAGCACCACGGCAGCCCCACGACATCAGCCTTGTCCCTTGTGACCCCAGCAGTGACGTGTCACCTGGGGAGAGCTGAGGTGCTCGTCCACATGGGCTGAGAGCAGATGTGCCCTGACTGAATAGATCCCCTCCCTTGGGAATCTCAGTATGGGAATTGTTCGGGCCCACAGGACTTCTAAAAATTACAAAATGGTCTCCCAACAGACTTAAACTCAAATTCCAAGTCCATCATTATTCCCATATTTTCTCACACATCTGTTCTCTGAAGAGAAGCCTAAGTAAACATTTTTTTGCTCTGTTTGATTTTGCCCCTCTTATTTATTAATAAGATCAGATTTAATACCTGAGGAGCTGGCACCTAAATATCATATAATTTCACTATGTCTTCTGCTCTCAAGTTGTGATGTAATGGTATCACTGCTATGAATATTAACCCCCTGTGCTGGTTTTGGATCAGTTAATTCTTTTCATGGTAGCTGGTGTGGGGCTGAGGTTTGGACTTGTACTGAAAACAGTGCTAATAATAAGGAATGTTTTCCCTATTGCTGGGCAGAGCTCACACAGAGCCAAGGCATTTGCTGCTCCTCACCCCACCCCACCCCACCAGCGAGGGGGCTGGGGGTGCTCAAGACATTGGGAGGGGACACAGCCAGGACAGGTGACCCCAACTGACCCAAGGAATATCCCAGATCATGTGGCCTTGTGCTCAGCATACAAAGCCAGGGGAATAAGAAGGAAAAAGGGACGTTAGAAGTGAGGTGGAACACCTGCCTGCCCTTGGGAAGTAGGCAATGAATTCCTTGCTTTGCTTTGCTTGCATGCAGGACTTTTGCCTTATCTATTAAACTGTCTTCATCTCAACCCATGAGTTTTCTCACTTTTCTGATTCTCTCCCCCATCCCACCGTGGGAGAGTGATTGAGTGGCTGTGTGGGGATTACTCACCAACTGAGGTTAGACCACGACATCCCTATAGATATTATTTTATTATGGTGATATGCTTTAATAGTCCAGACAACAGAAGCAAGAAAAGCTATCTTGGTGCTATAAATTGAACAGATTAGCTGTAATGTTATATTTAGTATTGCATAAAATAGATGTGCTGGCTGCTTCACTCAGACAAGGAACATTTTCTCTTTCTGTTTAGTGGGCAACAAATCATCAGCCTAGAACTGTGCTTTGTGTTCTTAAAGTCCTCATTTTATTTCTTTTTTTTTTTCAGCTTGCTCTCTTGTTGTGGACTCCTTGTTGCAGACATCACACATACTCTTGTGATGAGTTAACCATGATTAAGGACCAAGTTCCTGCCCAGCTTCTCACTTAGAAGCTAATCACCAGGACAGGGGAGAAAATAGGATGAGAAAGCTCCTGAGTTGAGATAAACAGAGGTACATCACTTTACTTATAGTCATTACCAAAACAAGCTCAACACGGAGAAAGTTATCAGCATTTCAAAGCTCTGCCCAGGGAAGTGGCTGAGTCATTGTCCCTGGAGGCATTTAAAAGCTGTGTAAATGTGGCATTTGTGAACATGGTTTAGTGATGGACTCGGCTCTGCTAGGTAAACATTGTATATAATGATCTAAAAGGTCTTGTCCAACCCAAATGACTCTGTGATTCTGATTTGTTGCAAATTAAACTAGATTTGGGTAGTGAGAGCGGAAAACAAGTACTACCTTTCCTCTCTCAAGTGCAACTTCACTCTCTTGTTCCCTGTCTGAAGGTAAACAATATGTATTTAATAACTTTATTGAGTGTTTCAAATCATAGAGTCATAGGATGGTTTGGTTTGGAAGGGACCTTAAAGAGCACCTAGTTCCACCCCCCTGCCATGGGCAGGGGCATTTTCCACTAGGGCAGATCACTCAGAGCCCCATCCAGCCTGGTCCTGAGCACCTGCAGGGATGTTACATGTGACAGCATCACCCTGGATCCCATGGAAGTGTCTGAGGCACGACCGGCCCTGTTTCAGCAGGATGGAGACACAAGGGTGCCTGAGGTGGGGGAGGCCATGTGCTTCCCTTTGTTGTTACACCCATTTCCAGTCCTTCTGGAAAAGCAGGGAACCCCTCTCCCTCCAAACTTTTCCAGGAGTGCATGGTGCAGCTGCCCAGGGATAGGCAAGGAAGAGCTGGAGATGTGTGAAAAGTCCTGATTTTGGGTGGTCGTTGTGGGGAGGCTGCTCCATGTCAGAGGAGGGACCACCCTCCCTCTGGGGGTCTGTGACCTGCAGGTGCCACCTCCGGGCAGGGACATCTGAGGGATCCTGACACTGGACACCTTTCCCCCAGGGGCAGAGGTTAAAACATGGAGTTTTAAAAATTAAGATTTTGGTTAAAGGCTAAAGGTTAGCTTTGCTGAAATTAGTTAAAATAGATCTAATAAGCAAACCCAGCTAGAGTTAATTAACAAAGTTAATGATTAGTTACAGAAGTTAGGCCTAAAATAAACTTTTGAGATGTAAGTAACTGATTGCTTGTCATGTCATATTTGTTCAGCTGTGCTTTTAATGAGAAACAGAAAACACTGATTAATAGATCTAAAGAAATGCAGACAATTACTAATTTTTCCATTTGAGGTCCCATTCTGAAATGATAAGGGCAGGAACTGGGAGTCCTCCAGGGATAATATATCTTGTCAAAGACCAGAAAGGTAGAAAGGTCAAAGCGAGGGAGAGGAGTTTTACTTCATCACCTGCGACCTCTCCCCAAATAATGGGACCACCGACTCAATTCAAGGAACAAACCACACATGCTTAATGACTTTTCAGCTAATTATCATATGAAGCGGGGAATGGGAGGTGTCAATGTTACAAATATGCATTTGTATGTTGAATATTTAGAACTCTTGTAGATAAATAGGCTTTGTATCGCTTTGGAACTTTGCGCTGCATATTAGGGAATGATCCCATGCAGGTGCCTGGCGCCGAAATAAACATACATCTTCTAACTCTAAGTTGTTACAGGGTTCTTGTCCGTCTCAGTTGGGTATCAATATTAGATCAATGCCCATATTTTGGTAAATCAAGGTGTCCTACAGAGGTGTCCCTGGAGGGCTGCAGCCCGCAGGGGACAGACCCGGGCTGGGTGAGGGATGCTGAGGTGCGGTGCTGGAGCAGGACAAGGTGAGGAGCATGGTGGAAAGGGTAAGAGCATGGGGAAGGGTGTTTGGAGGTCTCTGGGGTTTGTTTGAGGGGTTTTTGCGGTTGTTTAGTCATTGTTATTAGATCAAGGGGTCTTTTCGTTTTAATTTTTTGGTTTTGGTGTTTTGGTGGGGTTTTTTGTTGTTGTTTGTGGGGTTTTTTTTGTTTTGTTTTGTTTTGTTTGGTTTGGATTGGTTTGGTTTGGTTTCTTGGGGGTTGGTTGATTTCCGGTATTTTTTGTTTGTTTGTTTTGTTTTCTTTTGGGTTTTTTTGATCTTGTTCCAGTTTTTTGGGGCTTTTTTTCAGGTTTTTTTTTTTGTTTGTTTTTTAATTAGTTGGCACAATTGCTCCCACTGACCATTTCAGAAGCAGCCTGTGCTGTAAAAGTGGAGAGCCGCTATCCCTGTGCTTCTTCAACAGTGCCTTAGATTATAATTTCGGATTTATTAGTGGAACCCTGCAAATTGATGGATGTCACAAGGGCTAATCTATGTGTTCTTGTCTGGTTTAGGGTCTTTGCTATTATACAAAATGGAAGAAAAAAGTGCTGTAATTTTGGTTATGAGATCTGGCTTGGGCATTTGTGGTGTGGTGCTGCTTTAGAGTGATTTTATTTTCCAGTCTGACATGGTAATTTGAGATTAAAACCGAATTAGTGCCGGGTTTTTAAAACTGGGAAAAATCATTGCCAGACTGTTAAATTTAACAGCCTGAACCCTTATGCTTCAAACTTTCTTATTGATTAGCCTGCATTACTTTATCATTTTTTCCTACAAGTCCTTTTATACCTTATTGAGTGAATTATCTTCCAGGTGGGAAACTAAATGGTGTGGGATATAATAAAGCTCCAGATTGTCATTCTGATCAGTGCAAAAGTAATTTATAATTTACACTGGATAGAAACGGCTCAAAGAGGTTTGCAGCAATGTCTCTTCGTGTCGTGCTAAATCCTTTTCCTGTCCTGTGTAGTACCTGAAAGAATTTGGCCCCTGAGATTCTGTGTTTAGGGGCTGTGTCTGGGCTGGGTCATGTAGCAATGTGTGCATTTGCAAATTTTTGTGCAACATTATATTTTATTATCTTAAAAATGCCATTTTCTACCAAAAAAGGTAATGAAATCTGTTTCTTTGTGTACAGAGTAAAAGGGTAACAAGGGAAAAATTTGGTTCTGTTTCGTTTTTGTCTTGTAATTATGGATATAAAAAAAATAGAACTTTTTGTGGTATTTTGTGAAGCCTGCATTTCATTTCCTGAAATGCATGGGAAGAATTTTTAATTTTTTTGCTTTTATATATTCCATTATATATATATACACACACACACACACACGTAAACTGGATATAGTTCTTAATTTTCTGGAAAGTAAAGAACTGTCAGGAGATAAAAAAGAAACAACCCTAGTCTGACAACTTTTACACCTGGATCAAATAAAAAAAAGAAAAGCTTAACATTTTACATGAAAAATTAAGGGGTTTGTTGCCACTGAGCATCACAGAAATACTACATGACGGTAACATTTGGCTTCAAAACTCCCTTGATTTGGTAGAAAATTCATTATTTTCAGTTCTGAATTCCAGAATGGATCCAGCTTGCAAGCAGTAATGTACCAATATAAAACTAGTTCTGCAACATTTTTGTCCTTGGCTTGGGAGGATACGCGGAAATAATTTTTCCTGTGAAATGCAGAGCTCTTTACAAATTTAGCAGCTTCATGTCCTGGGAAGGCATTCAGCCAGTAGTAGAAAACTGAACCAAACCTGTTGGGTGTCTTGTTTGTTTCATAATTACCTAATATTTACCTTTATGCTTTCAAAAGGGTTTGTTTGATGAGTTATCAGTAATCTGAATTTTGCTAAATAATGCAACAAAAGGGCAGATTTCTTAAGTTGACTTCCAAAGCCTCAGGAAGATAATTCAGATTTGTCAAATCTTCTGCTATTGTAATTAAAATTAAGGCTGGATCAAGGGCATTGCCTTTGTTGAGACGAATATTTATTACAAGTCCAATTTGGACAAAATGCCTTTTATTTGTGGAAACCTATAAAAAAATGGTTATGTATAATTTTCTTTGAAATAAGACATTTTAAATATTTGAACTTAGGTATTTTTTATTTAGGCACTTGCATGAGGTATGTACTCTGATTATAAATCTTCTCCGTTAATATACTTAACACAGAAATTTCACTGTTTATTATCCATATGGGACCACATTTGCACGTGGATCTCGGATTCCTACAACCACTGCCTCAATTTTCTTTTTTTTTCTTTTTTTTTCTTTTTTTTTCTTTTTTTTTTTTCTTTTTTTGTTTGGATACATGGAAAGGGATGTTTTAAAATAGCCTGGAATCTTTGCATAGACTCTGTACAAATGTCTTCCTCATCACGCAAAGTGATGTGTAGCAGGCACATTTATTCAACAAACATTCTTATTGCAAAAGGTTAAATCCTGCTATAAATCTCTCCTCTGAAATCTCTTGTGAGCAGTTTTCCATCTCCCTCCCCTTTGTTCTGTGTCCATACAAAAGTAATGTGGATTTAGAGAATTATTGTTTTTCTAAATCCTGAATATGGTCAGGACATGGTGCGGGCTATTTTTGGAAATTTAAGCTAACGTTCTGCCTAAATGGTATAGGAGATGTTGCCTTTCTGCTCATTCTGCAGAATTAATTGGGGTGTTTTTTGTGTGAGTTTTGTGCATGCCTACAAGGATGCAGGGTGGGTATTCCTGAAGGGAAAGGAAAGCAGTTTTTTTGCTCTGAGCTGCAGTAGCTCCCACGGCCTTCCTGTCACCTGCACAGTCTCAAACTCAGCCACAGCCTCATTTCTTCAAAACTACTGCATTTTGTAAGCTGTCAAAACCTGCTCTATATTTGGGTGCTCAAACCCCATTTCCAGCGCTGGTGTGATGTGGATTGAGGCGTTCTTAGCTCTCAGACATGCTGTGTTATCAGCACAGTTACCAGAGTGACTGAAAGGCACGGCGATGACATAAATGCAGTGTTTGTTCAGGCATGGAGCCTAATCGAGTGCTAGCTGGGAAAAGCATTGGCATCAAGTGGAAGAGCAGCAGTTATGAGTTGGATGTTTGAGGTTCAGATTCAACTACATGCTGCATGAGCTAAAGTTTCTCCTTTAGACTTTTGTACAAGGTAATTCAGATATTGTTGAATTGCCTGTGCTCAAAATGTGTCTGTGGAGGGGCACATAATTTGTCCTCTAAGCTTTTGACTGATTAAAATCTCTCAAGGGATAAAAACTACAGCTGAAGATTTCAGTGAGGAAACCTAGATGCAATAGGACTTGGGGGCTTTAATCCAGTATCTGTTGAAGTTAATGGAGAACTACTGTGTTCCTGAGTGGGTTTGGAATTACTGAGGTGTAGTCTTTAACTCTGAAAGTTCAGCTGATTTCCTGTTGATGTTACACATCAATGTGTAAGGGGCCAGGTCTAGCAGAGGTAAGTTGCAGTTCTGTCTGGTGGAAAAGAGTGGCTCATATGTACCACAGCTGGTTTCTTAAACAGAATCACAGAATCGCCAGGTTGGAAGAGACCTCCAAGATCACTGAGTCCAACCCATGCCCTAACACCTCAACTAAACCATGGCACCGAGTGCTAAATGAATATTTATTAATAAAACTCGGAGGGGAGCCCCAGTGGTCTGGGCGACTTTGGCCACTTGCACTGCCACAGAGTGCCACATCCAATCTTTTTTTAAACGCATCCAGGGATGGTGACTCCACCACCTCCCTGGGCAGCTCATTCCAGTACTTTACCACTCTTTCCATGAAAAACTTTTTCCTAACATCCAACCTAAATTTCCCTTGGCGCAGCTTGAGACTGTGTCCTCTTGTTCTGTCAGTGGTTGCTTGGAGAAAGACACCAACCCCCACCTGACCACAACCACCTCTCAGGAGTCGTAGAGAGTGATGAGGTCACCTCTGAGTCTCCTTTTCTCTGGGCTAAACAACCCCAGCTCCCTCAGTCGTTCCTCACAGGGCTTGTGTTCCAAGCCCCTCACCAGCCTTGTTGCCCTCTTCTGGACACATTCAAGTGTCTCCACATTCTTCCTGGTCAAACACTGGTCATTGCACTTCATCTACTTGTTGATTTCCTTTCCTTTTCCCTTCTCCCCTCCCCTCTCCTGCAGAAGACCATATTTCTGTACAGGTTTCAGATCTTTTTTTCAAACTAACGTTGCTATAATGCTAAGGACAAGAAGTCCAGAAATGTTTTTGCATTTCTAGTGAGGAGAAGCTCAGCAATGCTTTTTTTTCTGAATGTTACAGCTTTTACTTTCTTTCTGATCATTTTATAATTTATTTACTTCTGTATTTTCCCGTGAGAGACTCCATTCTGTTTGTAGAGGGCAGACTGGGGGCAGGAAATGAGGAAGCAACTTGAGCCAAGCAGTTACTGGAGCTGATCATCAAGACAAAATGTACTTTTTTTGTGACAATATTTTGTTCTTCTTTCTTGAAGTGACAAAGCAAAGAATGCTTATGCACATTCTACCTATTGAAATACAAGTAGGAAGAGGGAATCTTCTTAACTTGTGGCATTGTTAATGCTAAATTGTGGCACTCATAATCCTCAGACCCTGTATCTGTTCCTGGACGTGGCAGGGGGCTGTCTTTTTGTCTGATTTCATTAGACCATTGCACTACTGCTACCTTTTTTTTTGCCTTGGGGAAAAACTCTGTCTTCCACCTTTTAGATAGGTTATCAGAGCAGAAAATGCCTTTTTACCATCGTATGTGTGCAACTGATACTTCTAACAGAACTGGGCTGAAATTTCAGATGAAATCTTGAATCCCAGCTAGCCCTCTTGTTTTTTAGATGGAATGTACTTTTCATAAAAGTTTGGGGTTTTTTTCAGAATAATTTATTTTTCTTCTGTCTATTGTTTGCGGGTAGGGGCATAAAATCTTAATCTGTGTTAACATGTGCTTTACATCTTGGAAGTTTGTTTTTGGAAGGCATTAATGTACCCTGCAACTTCTGATCAAATTTTAACACTATTGTTGCTGCCTTTTTCTAAAATATTATTTCTACTAAAATATATATGTTTGTCTCAGTAATAATTTTCATTTTTCACAAGAAAATATGGCACACTAATCAGCGAAATGTCTGCTGGTAGGCAGGTTTCAGTGAAAAATAGTTCAAAACATGGCAACAATGGCAGTTTTAGAGTTATTTTGCTGTTCCAAAAGATGCATGGACACTCTTGGAAGCCTTCAAATACATTGAGCTCTTTTAAACGTTTGATGATGTTGCCTTAATTACTACCTTGCTATTTCTTATTTTCTCATGTAATTTTTGGTGCATAGTGATTTCATTAAATCTACCAGTTTACTTTGCATGGAGTCCTAAACTGCAGATTCCTGTGTAGATGTGGCACTTGGGGACAAGGTTTAGCTGTGGCCTTGACAGTGCTGGGAAAATGGTTGAGCTTGATCTTAAAGGTCTTTCCAAACCTAAACAGTTCAGTGATTCTGAGACCAGTGCTGAGTTGGGAATGAGGGATGGAAAAGTCATGGCTTCACTTTACTAATCTATGCTGCAATCGTTTATTTTCTTAACAGTGGCTGTGCTGTGGCTGATGGATCAGGACTGACAGGCTCCCAAACAACCCATCCACCTTCATGCCCTTATCCCTGGAGTGTCTGAGCCTGGTCCACAAAGGCAGCAATGCCTCTCTCCCTCACTTCCTGCTGTATCCAATCTCCCAGGCTGGTGGGATTGCTCTGCCCTTTCTGAATGAAAGGATTTGAGGGAACTGATGAACTTGCAGGAAATCATGGTCAGGCTTTTCATTTGGCTCTTAATGGTGCGAGCGCAGAGATTCCTTTTGGCTTAGAAATTTTTATTTGATCTACTTACAGCAGAAGTTCCCACTCCCACCAGCGTGACCTGCCCTACACCAGGCAACAATACTGTAATTTCAGAAAAGTCCAGCTTCCAAATAGGCAGAATTTTTCCTTTAAAAAGTTCTGAAAATCAGATCAGGATTCTGGCCAAGGTTGAGTAAGGAAGTAGCCGCACAGAGCAGGATCACATGCACGTGGTCATGTGTGTTCCTCCACTGAAAAGATATAATCTGCTGAAAAAAAATGCCAGTGTCTCCAGGACATGCAATTTTTCTCTAGATAGATAAAGTAGAACTGCCAGAAGGATTTGAAAGTGGCTACACTGGTGTTTGCTCAGTCTGGAGAGGAACGACGTCCAGATCGAGGAACTGGCTGGAAATGAGATGGAATAGCACTGAGCTCGGTGTTACAAATAAGGCATTTGGAACCAAATTACACAAAGATGAGCTAAAGGACAGGTGAAGGTGACAAATATCAGCAGAACTGTGCAATGGGAAAAGGGATATTTTGGCCTGACATAATAGCTCATGGAGGATTCAGAGGACATATGTCACTGCAGTCCGTGAGATGTTATGAATTCAGATTTCTTAAAGATCTTTTGGACAGAATGTGAGTAACAGAGGCCTAAAAAGGCTTGTGCTAACCTGGTTTACTTCTGCATTCTGAAATTATGAGAATAGGAAGGAAATTATGAATTGCCTAGAATGAACTGAATTTATTTGAAGTATTAGAGTTTGAATGTATGTTTTCATTTTGAAAGTGAACTTTGTTGTTAAATAATTCTTAATAATCCTTCTTCTTGTAAAATGCTTTCTGTCTCCAGTGATTGACAGTTAAACTAAAAATGAATCGTGCAAAGACAAGCCACAGTAGTGTAGCAGTGTTTGTCCAGCCCATCTGGAACTTGTTTGAGTGGTTGAGGTTCGGGCACAGCTCTTAAACAAGCAAAAGAAGAGCAAAGATGAAAACAATGTAGCAGCAAAATGTCCGAAGAATTCATCTAATGCACTGCACAGTGAGCAGAAAAGCTTAATATTGCATTCAGGTCTATGTCTGAAGTGTCACTTTAAAAACCATAAATATAAAATAAAAACCTAAGAATGTCGAGCTGCGAGGGTTTACTCTTCCTGGTATTCAGTGTAAGCAGTTTGGCATTACTTGTTGTCATCAATTATCCTTTTAGTGGGCTAAGCATGCCTAACAAATTAGTTGCTCGTTGCTTATTTGGCTGATATTTTGCTGCTGTGTCAGACTCTATTTGGATATTTAAACTGCAGTTTTTTTCCAGGTGCTGTGTCTTTCTCTCTGGATGGTGCTATTAATAGAATGTTCCTTTTGGTCTTTGCAGTTTTCATAACTGCCTTGAGCTCATAGTCTGAGTTAATTCACCTTCTTTGGGTTTTATGTTGTCCGGCTGAAACATCTTGCATATGGAATTTGTGTTTCAGAAAAGCACAGACCAAGTTATTGCTACCTAGAGAAGACCAGCATCTTAATCTCTTAAAATTTGATATAAAGTGAGGTATAGACCATGCACTCAAAAGTGTGAAACCTAAAGAGATGAGATGAGACATGAACACTCAGAGCAGAAGTGACTGGAGTGAGAGCAGAGCAGAAACAGTACAATTACTGACCTTTGTGTGAGAGGAGAAAGTGAATGAAAGCTGTCTCTGAGAACTGTTTAAAAAATAAATTTTAAAAACAGGGGCTATATATGAGGGATACTTGAATGTATATGCATGCACATGGTGGTAGTGAGAGGTTCTAAAGAATATTGTTTTCTTAGTGGATATTTTGCACCAACAATTCCTAAATCATGTTTTAGTCATGAAATGACAAAAGCACTCAAGGAATAGGCTTTTGTTGATGTAGGTATCAGCAAAAGGTTTAGTTTTCTCACATTCTGTGAATGCAGATAGACTTTGGTGTTTGAAAGCTTCTCTGCCTTCCATTAGAATAAATCTTCCAGTATGAAGTCTCTATGAGAGTGTTTTTTCAGAAGGGAAAAGGGAAATTGTTTGGGATTAATTGAAACATTACGGTAGTGGTAGGTAGAGGTGACTCTTAAGTATACTCCATTTATACCATAAT
Source organism: Edolisoma coerulescens (assembly GCA_013397115.1). Classification (NCBI taxonomy): domain Eukaryota; kingdom Metazoa; phylum Chordata; class Aves; order Passeriformes; family Campephagidae; genus Edolisoma; species Edolisoma coerulescens. The sequence continues at coordinate 143,359 of VWZW01004869.1, read as the reverse complement.
CCTAACACTCAAAAAGAAATTCAAAACAAAAATTGAAATGTTTCACTTCTGGGAGTTTGAAATGGTTCACTCTAATGTGCTTAGGTGTTGCCTGGTCGTATTTTAAAACAAATGTTTGCTGAAATCAGCACTGATTTGGAAAGTCCGTGTTTATACTCAGAGCTTTCTTTATGACAAAAAGCGATTCACTCACATCTTCTTTTTTTTTCCCCTCAGCCAGCTTTACATGAAAATTTCTTGATGTTGGATCAGGTGCAAGGATCCATTTTAGAGAGCTGATAGAATCTATGTAAACTGTGAGAACACCTGACTGCTGCATTTCAGCTGCAATGTGGTAGAAGATGTGTGAGTGAAACAGAACAAGGCAGGACTACCCCAAGAGCCTGAATTCCAGACAATGTAAAAGACATGAGCACAGTGAAATGATAAATCTCTTAGCAGAATATTTACAGCTGCTGATGTATGACCCTTTCTCATAGATACTGTCTGCAGAATGAAGTTGGGTTTTGGTGGGGGGTTTTTGTTGTTGTTTGTTTGTTTGTTTGTTTTGCTGTGGGATTTTTTTTCAGTGCAGGGAGATCAGAATAGAAAGAAAATCCATCCAGCCTGCATGACTCTATAGCCTTGAATTCCCCCTTAAAAACAAACCAAAACAGCTCCCTAAGCCAACTTGAAGTGACTTCTGACTTTGCTTTCATTAAAGGAAAGAAGCCCCAGCTGTGACCATGTACAATTTGTAGAGTTTTTTGAATTGCAGCTCAAGCTTTATGAAATGGATTTGCATTTGTAAATAGCATTATTAAGAATTTAAGCAGCTCAGACAATAATTATTTTAAGTATTAAATATGCCCTCATGTTAAAACAAAATGTGTCTATACCTGTCTTCTATTTACTTGCCTTTAAAGTGAGATTTACACTGTGTATAAATCCTTACTCAGTTGAGTGGGAAATTCCTGCGTGTAAATGAACTTTATAACACCACAAATGAGCAAATGAGTAGAAGTGGAGATAGAGCAATATACTTTCTTCAGTGAGAGACAGAAGACAGTGTGTTAATTACTAAAAACACAAGCAAGCATCAAATTGCACACCAAACAGATGTCTTTAAAAAAAGCCCAAAGAAACTAAGAAAACCCCAAAGAGATTCAGGTGCTTCCCAGAGCTAGAAATTTAAGTACTCTAGTTGTTGAAGCTGACTGATACTCCACTTTCAGAGTAGAAAATATTAATTTTCTTGTTCATCTCTGGAATACTTGTTAAGCAGCTGCAGGGAGGGGGCAGAGTAATGTGTTAGAGAACACATTGAGAATAGCTTCCACAGTTTTTATTAAAACTGGATCACAGTGCAGCCAAGAATGCAAGGATCATGGTGTCATAGGAGTATCAGAAAGCAGTAAAATTATTCCGTGGTATAGCAGTTAAAGTTTTCATTTGTGAGGGTGACAATGTGCTGTCTGGCATCTGTTCAGTGTAATCTCAAGGCTGTCTAAGAACTGTTAAATGCTCTGGGGGAGGAACAGATGAGATTTGAAACCTGTAACATTTTCTTCTGGGGGAAATGTATGGACCCAACAGAAATGCAGAACTGCTGAGGTTGGTAAAAGCCTTTTGAGGTTGTGCAGTTCCACGCTGTTGCTCAATGCAAGGTCTTGCTCAGGGCCACGAGAAGATGAACTTTGAGCATCTCAGAGGACAAAGACTCCACAAAGTGGGCAAACATGTTCCAGTCACTCAGTAGAAAGTGTGTGTGGCATTTTTCTCATGCTTGAACTTTCAACCAAGTCTTCCAATGACACATGGGGAAACTGTATTCTGCATTGACATTAAAAGCCAGAAATTTTCCTTGTGACAACACTCAGAAATGTCTCTTCTTTCCTCTTGTACACCATGGTGTATTCAGAGAGGAACCAGCTGTACTGTGGATGTGATGCCTGAGGTGGCCACTTAAAAACAGAGACTAGACAACAATAAGAGAATAAAAGTAGGTATATATTTAAAGGGCCTTCAAAGGTACACCCTGGGCAGTCAAAAGGCTACATCCAAGATGGACCCCGGGTCACGAGTCCTTCACACATTTATAAGTTTGGTCCATTTGCATATCAGGGTTAATTCTCCAATTATAACCTCAGTTAATGATGTAATTACCCCGAGCTTGTCCCCCTCTTCAGAGGCTTTTAGTTTACACATTTTGGGGCCTGGTGTCCTTGAAGTGCAAACCTGGAGAGGTTTGTTATGTCCGACCAGCATGAGAGCACAGCAGCTCACAGGCCACAAGAAACTTCAGAGTTACACACTAGGCAGTACAGGATTTGAAAAATATAAGAGTTAAAACCTAAGGCATCAGATGTATCAGAGAGATTGTCTATTTGTCACAGCGCACAAGGCAACTGAGCAATTAGGCAAGATATGAGTCAGGCATTTCTCATTGCTAAATTAACCAATTGTTACAGCTGGGTTGAACTTTTCAGCCAAAAAATGCTAAGCAGAAAGCTGCAAATTCAAATTGATGAAGAAATAACACAACTTCCATGTCAGCATTGACAAGTACTTTCCATTACAAAATGTGACCTTAAGAAAATCTGAGGTAAATTGAAGTACTTAATTTAATCTCATCTGGACTGCAAGGTTTTAATCTTTATTAATCTCGCTTTTTAATGATTTAAAACCTCTCTCTTGGTTCTCAAACTTCCAGTAAATATTAGTACAACAGAAGAATCATTTTTGGAGCTACTTGAACTTTTCTTTACTACCATTATAAAATGTGTATATTATTTGCCTTAAAATCCTATTACACTACTGATCATTTTGATGAATCACTTGATATTTTGGACAAATTGGTCACTATTATTGACCAGTATTGTGGCAATGTCTGTAGATCTCCAGTCAACAAGGGATGGAAAGGTTTGTAATGACTTCGGGGGGGGGAAGCGGGGGGGAGAAAGGAGCATTACTAATATGTGGCCAACTAATGAATAACAATTTAGATAGTAGAGATATTAAAATTTCTGTGCAAAAATGATTCTGTTTGGGTACTTGCTGAGATAACAGCCAGAGCTAAAGATCAGGAAGTTGAGGCACTCATCAGTGACTACAGAGAGTAAACCAAGCTGTCAAAACCTGTGATTGTTTGCTGGTGAATAAAACAAAAATCTAGAAGGAGTGGAGCTGGGCTTTGGAAGGTAAGTTAATTAAATGCTGCTAAAGGGATAGTAAAACCTCTTTTGTTTCTAGATTTGTGTTACTGCTTCCCCAAATGACTGTGGTTATTAGGAGTAAATATCTGATGTTTACCCTCAGCACCAAGGTTATGTAAGGGGTCTTAGTTGAAGTGCCTTATAATAAACCACATTTTGGTGCACAGAAAACAGACATACAGAGTCTAATTCTCGACTTACATTATGGAGAGGCACTGTATTTCACAGGAAAAGCCCAGAAACATAAATGTGATGTGAATTTTGTGCCTGACTAGTTGATTAAAAGGGCGCTTTAGTGGCTGCTGCGCACTTTATGCATTCTTATTATCCTGCAATTGCACAACGAGATCTGTATCTAAATCCAATCTCTTTCCAACATCACTAGCAAGTTTAGTATCACGGGAAAATTATTAGAGACAGTTTAGCTAGAGGGATAAACTACTTGATGTTAGTGCTGGCACTGCTGTGTTGATCACTGTGGTCTGACCCACTGTCCCACAGCTTCTCTGCATCAAGAAGAGGAAGCCCTATGGCTATATCAGATGTCAGGGGTCACTTAAGAGCAGACCATAAGCAGGGGATGCTTTTGTGGCCTGTGCTGTGCTGTCTGGTTTTGCATCTAGACTGTCACCATCTCCTGAAGTAGCTTTTAAAAGCCATTTCTTGGTTGTGACTGAAGCACAACTTCAAATGTGCTTTCTCTGTACTGGGAGTCTTTATGTATGGAGGGTGCAGCTGGTGAATTTCTGTTTAGTGACCACGGCCTTTATCCTTCATATTTAAGTGAAATGCTCCCCACTACGCCCTGAAACAAGAACATCTAAATGACCAGGAAATTTCCCTGGAAAAGTGTCTACCTGATAATGTAGCTGGAACACAAGGACCCCATTGTGGTTTAACCCAGCAGGCAGCTAAACACAGCACGGCTGCTCACTCACTCCCCCACAGTGGGATGAGAGTGGGAAAAAGGTAAAACCTGTGTGTTGTGATAAAGACAATTTAATAGGACAGAAAGGAAAGGGAAAATAATGATAAAAGAAAGTAGAAAACAAGTGATAGGATCACAAAACTAGTGATAGGACAGGGGGTAATGGCTTTAAATGGAAGAAGTAAGTTTAGGCTAGATCTTAAGAAGAAATCCTTCCCTGTTGAGCTGCCCCACCTCTGGAAGTGTTCAAGTGTTCAAGGCCAGGCTGGATGAGGCTCTGAGCAACCTGGTGTAGTGGAAGGTGTCCCTGCTCATGGCAGAGGGTTGGAACTCAATGGTCTTTAGGGTCCCTTTCAGCCTAAACCATTCTGTGACGCTCAAGGCACTGGCCCCACACCCACTGACCGATGCCAGGCCAGCCAGCTTTATACATCTCCTCTATCCCCTGTCCATGTGGTTCAATCCTGTTTTAGCTATTTGTGGATTAGCCAGAAGCTACAATTACCAGAATTCCTGAACAAATAGAATCACTTTGTTTACCCTGTCTGGGCTGCCTTTTTTTCCTGATAAATTTTTGTGACTCAGGCCTCATCGTTTCCTTGGCTCCTGGCTCACTGACAAAACACAGCACCTCACTGTAGGCTTAAAATAAATATTGCAATCCCTATTACTAAGTGCAGCTTTCACCACACAAGACATTTCTCCCACATTGGTTGCTACAGGTATTTTTTAGCAGCCTGAACATTACCCCTGATCTTCACTTTCTGTCTGTAGAGGCATCCCCTGCTTAGGGTCTGCTGTTCAGCAACCCTTGATCGCTGATGGAGCCACAGCCAATACACTTTTTGATACCCAAAACTTGCCATTTGATAATAAAATCAGCAAGTCTCCTATGAAATGCCTGTCCCTGAGATACAGTCCCTGAGACAGCTGAGTATAAGCTGCTTTCACAAGGAGGCACAAGAAAACCTTTGGAAAGATGCTGTAAATGACCTGTTCACAGAGGGGGCTTTTGCTAAATCCCCATTAAAATTAGCTTAAGCCCCAAAGCATGTAATTTTAATCTTCTCAAAGTCCTGCCATCTCCTTTTAATATTTATAAATGGGTAACAGGAATACTCAATCATTTTTTAATCCAGTTAAACCTAACAATATCTTGTGGTAAAGAGTTCCACAACAGGAGATTCTACTGCAAACTATTTGCTTTTAATCAGTTCCAAAATTGCCCATATGAGACCTTTTTTGTTTGCAAAGGTTTTGGCTTAAAGATGAACTTGGAGCAAAGTCTGATTTGTGAAAAGTGAGCAAGTTGAGTTCTGGATCAAGATCTGAAACATTGGGGCTACTCTTCTTTGCATCAACATTTTGTCTTTTTGAATGCTTATTTCAGTTCATGTTTTCAGTCTCTCTTAGCTCATTCATTACCAAGAAAAATCTTTCAAGGGCAAAAACATAAAAAGGCATGGGGGAAATTATGGGAGGGAACTTACATACAGGCAAGAGCAGAGGGGGGTTAAAAGGCATCTACCACTTCTCTCTGTGAACAGGAAAGGTCAAACAGAAAAATATATCTTATTTTGTCTGTTTATACCTGTCTTGTTCCTCAGGGTGTTGTTACCTTGCAATGCTGTCACCTCTGTGCTACAGAAGGAATAGATAGCTACAGTTAATGTGCTAAATCCAGCCAAAGTGCCTGAAAGAAGCTGCATTTTCAACAGTGTCAGGAGACTTTTGGAAAAACTACTTTATTTCAGTGAGTCTCGATAAGGCTGCAGAAGGGAGGCAGAGCAGTAGAGGCAGCGCATCCTTTTATTGTGGCAGTGTTGAACATAATCCTGCAGGGGAAGAAGAGTATGAACAAAGACCACTAAGGCAGAGATGGCAGTGGGTGCCCTTTTCCTCAGACCATGGTTATGCCTGATTCCAGGTTAGACTTACTTTAATGCCAAATATTATTTTAAGGTTTATAGAATATAAAGAAAACAATTTGAAGATGCAGTGATTGCATTGCTGTGAAAATTAGTTCTGTCTTCAGATAGTATTTCAGTGGGGACATACTTGAGTATATGCGTGGGTGTGATACCTTTCTTGCTGGTACTGCATTGTGGCATGCTTGTATCTGAATGCATATATTTAATTTTCAAGTGTAAAGCTAAGTCTCTGCTTGTAGTTCTGTGCATCCATGTTTCTCAGAGTCCACTTTTTGACTGATTCTTCAGGTAAGTTTTCAAGTCCATAAAATATGTTCCCTAAATAGGGAGTTAATTGAGCTTGCTTCCTTGAGTTCCTACTCAGAAGATGTTCTGATGTGTAGAGGTCTGGAGGAAGGATGTCACAGAGGGATGGGTGGGTGTCTATAGGTAGATGTAAAAAATATGCATGTGTGTGTATGAATATTGTAAATTCCTTAGGTAGCCTAGAATGCCATCCCCACTGGAAATGAGGTCATGACATAGTCACTGGATGGTTGCATGAAGTCTAGTTCTTCATGTACGAGAGGATGGTAGAAACTTTCTGCTGCACACGTGACAGTTGTGGGTGTAAATCACAACTTTTAAGCTTAAGTTTTCTTTTGCGTAAGTTTGCATATTATGTTGATACCTCTTATATAAGTGTCTTACAGTTCAAGCAACATAAATGACTTTGTGTGCCTGTTGTCTTCTCTTTTCTTGTCAAGCAACATGCTGGAAATGGAGTATCATGATACAGGTTTAAACAAGCAGATTTAATGATAGGCACTTGTACCTGGAGCAAAGGCTGGTGAGAACTCAGCGATTATTGGATGTCTGCAGGCCGTTTTGGGATAACATGGGATGTTTTGGTGGATTTAAGTCAACCTGGGAGCAGTAGGTAATAATTGTAAGGTGCTTTGGCCTTGCAAAATAAGTGGAACAGCGGCTGCAGCTGACAAACAAAAAAATCTGTCGATCAAAATGGTTAAAACGCTGTGAGTGATTCCCCTCAAGTTGTGCAAAACAGAAGAAGAGAGACAAAGCTATACAAACTACCACCATTTATACAGAAATTGCCAATTATCAGAGGATGTCCCTGTGTGCATTTTGAACAAGTGTCATCAACAACCAAGCACAAAGACTTCCAGCCCTTCACGCCTGGTGCGCTTTGTACAAACACACAGCAATTTCCCAGGGAAGGGTCCTGTGTCTAATTCCCTGCAACCTCACATTTGTTCAGTGTTCAAGAGGTTTTGCAAACCTTTTGTTGCTCCCTCCATACTGATTTGATTAATTTTATGATTCCAAGAGCTACCCTGCTATTTTGATTCTGTCTTTCTTTAGCAAACCATATTAATTCTTACCATTTTAATCCTGTGACTGATTAACTCTTTTTCTCAAAAACATTCAAGCAGACTGTAGTATGGTATAGTGCTGTCATATCTGCATTTTCCTGGAGCATGTATCCTATTTTATTTTATTTTATTTTAAATAGCCAAACTACTCCATTATTTGATGAGAGAGTTTTGCGTTTTTCTGGATTTTACATAGTCAAGGCATATAAAACCAAAAGAAAAATAATGTGGTTTGCTTTAATCCTGGATTTTCCCCACTCAACAGTTATTTCTGTAAATAAACAGTGAAATAATAGAAGTCGTGTACCCGTGAAAGAATCCAGGTTAGAAAAGAGCAAAGCACAGAAACAGCTGTTCTCAGACCTTTCAAGACAAGTTTACTTAACTCTTACATGAGCAGAACACGTGATTGTGATGGGTAAATTGAGAAGTTGGTAAATAGATTGCACTATGAGAGGAAGAGGCGGAAGCAATTTTAAATCAGTACCCCTGAGTTCTGGAAATGACTTACTCACTTATATTCTATTGCTGGCTTTGGCACAAACTGTTTATTAAACACTGTAAAGTGCAGAGGCTTCTGCCATTATCCAGGTGTTTTCCAAACTCAGGGTTTATATTTAAATTTACTCATTGATTTCCAGGGTCAAATCTAAATACCCTCTGGGCTATTTTCAATGTGTCTTTGAATTTTAATGTTGAGTTAATAGAACCTATTTTAAGGTTTACAGTAGATTTCATATCTGGCTTGTTCCCAGTTGCAGGTTTTTAAAGGATTAGCATAAGGAACAGCCATTGTATCTGTCAAGAGCTGAATGAAGAGAACCTGTGTATACACGTATATATCTATATATTTTGTATTTTCTATTTCTTCTTGTGTCACGACAAGAAAATTCGCAATGGATCCAGTTTTTGAAACCTGTTTCCAAAATGTTATACTTAGGGTTCGATGGATTGGTCCCTGTTCACCACCTCTCCACCCCTCCCTTCACAGTTTGTAGACCTAGAAAATAACATTTGAAGTTAACTTAGTCTTGCTGTCAGCCAGAAAACAACAACCCTTCTGAGAGAGAATACAAGAAGCTCTTCTTTCCTTCAGTATAGGAGGGGGGATGTGGGGACTTCTAAAGGGAGACAGCTTTGCACAGGAGTGTGGAAGAATTTCCCTGTGATACGGGATGGGTCTCTTCCCCTTAAACTACTGATTGGTTTGTCTGCTTGCCTTGAATGCCAAAAGGGAGAACACAGAACTGATGCAGAACTGCAGAGATTTTAGCACAGGACACTGCAAATGAAATAAATTACAACCTTGAGCATTTTCTCTCTTGTTTCTCTGGGGAAGCCCCATAACCTACATCTAATTTGTGATGTTGACCTTGGTTCTGCAACACCACCTAAAATCTTTCAGGTGACTACTGAAAAATACAAGACTGGAATGTTTGGGCTTGCACTTTGAGAAATATTTTTTCTTGAAACAAATAACATTCCTAAGTTTTTGAATCTTTCCATTTCCATTGTACTTTCTTCTGTGTAGCCCTGACTCTGTGTGACTTCAAATATCTGCTCTGCAGCCTTTTGTTGCATATGCCTCCAATATAGTTGGCATGAAGAGATTTTTTAAAAGCTGACTTTAATTTACTGATGCTGCATTGCCCGGATCAATATTATTGCATTTGGAAAGTCTATCCTGCTATTAGATTTACCAGCCAGAAAATGGAGACCACTAAAAGGCTTGACTTCAATTCACATTTCTAATAAATCTTCTACAAATGTGGATTATGATGCAGCATTTTTTTTTTCCTTTGAAATACTGAGGAGATTCTCCAGTATTTCACAGGGACTGCTGTATCACTGTCACATAGGATCCTTCAGGGTGGGATTAAATAATTATGTGTGTCTTTCAGTGATTTAAAGCTAATGCTTTCCACTTTACTCAGGAAAAGAGATGCAAGAGATATAATGGGACTGCCCAGGACTGAAGCAATCAGAACCTGGCCTATAACATCTATTTATAAAGCTTGTTGTCTTCTCTTTGTATACTTAATTTTCTGAATACCATTAGCCAGTAAACATGTTAAGAAAATGGTCATCCTCTACTTATGTATTTAAATTTGTCACTTCGGTCACAGAGGGTACATTCCCTGGCTGGTACTCAATATTAATGGTTGAATTAAAACAAGCAGTTGCCAAAAACCACATCTGAGAACTGCCTCTGATTTTCCTTGTCATTAATCCAGGATAACTACCTCTACTTTCCTTCTTTACCAGCATTCTCAGGTCATGTTCCCCTTTGGCATGTCCTCATTTTGTTGATTTCCTTCAGCTGTAAAATCACTCAACTTCATTCAGTGAAAGAGGAGGACTGAGAGGAGAAAGTTACAGAAGTTTGATCCTTGTGTTACCATAGTGGTGACTCTGATCACTCTTCACTCTGCAGGTTTGTGTGTGATGAACAAGCAGATTGTGCTGCTGTATAACAAACTGATGGGGTGCTATTTCTTCCCCTAAAAATACATTTTTGTTTTGACGTTACCCTATCTAACAAGTGTTTTGGAGTTACATGAAACCTTTTCATTATAATTTTATGTATTCATCTCCAAACAAGGAGAAACTGTTTTTTGTGCTGGTAGCTAACAATTTGCTGTGCTTAATGTATTTGCAGCGAATACTCGGAGTCCTCTTCTTTCCTTTTGTTGGCTTCTAAGTACGTTGGGATGGGTTTTTTGGTGGAGAAGGGAGGTAATACTTAATGATCAATTTCAAAGCACCAAAGCATGACTGTGAAATGCTGAGTTCTATTGCATGTTCCCCATTTGCAGGACTGAAAGGAATCAGCAAGATGTAAAAAGAATTGCATTCAAATTCTTGGTTACATTCAAATCCAGCAGCCATCTATCTGATACTGCCTTTAAATTTATACCCTGGCTTTCCCAATAGATCTGTGAATGTCTATATGCATTCTGAAAACAGGAATACATAGCTCTAAGGTTAAAGGAATATAATTTTTAATTATGCCCTTTAGAGCATTTATCATTTCTTTCCAAGAGTTATTGGACTGCAGGCATTCATGTGCCATATGGATATATATACTCCCTTCATTATGAAAATTCCAGTATAAATACTACCATCTTCTTTTCTTTGGATCATTTGGCCTGAAAGTTTTAGATATCCTGTCCAATGCTAAATTGCATATCAGTAAAATGGCTTGCAAATTATCTCAGTGCTTGAATGGGGTAATTCCCTGCTTTCCATTTAACTCAAATTGGTATGTCCTTTAATTTTTATTAAATTTATTAATTGTTCCAGTGACATAACGATGGAATGTTAATCTCATCAAAATGGTTAATCATTAAATTTTGGTTCTTTTGGGGTGGGTTTTTTTTTGTTTGTTTGTTTGCTTTTGTTTTGTTGGTTTTTATTTACCTGGAATTCCAAGTTATAATAGTTCAGCAACAAAAAACTCCACCTGGCTCAGAAAAAAATGGTGCTGGGCCCTTGAGAGGTTCCTTTCTTTGCAGCCAGTGTTTTGCTGCATGTCCCAGGGATTCATCTGTTGCAGTGACTGATAGAAGGGATAAATTACAGGTTCTCTGTCTTTGGCAGACACACGTATAGAACTTTTATTTCTACCTAGAAAAGGTGCTGGGGAAATCGGTGTCGTTCATGTTAAATACTTGGTTTTGATTAGGAAGGTGCTCAGTGTAGTAGCAAAAAGACGGACTTTGGCTTCTTGGCCTCTGGTTCTTAGGATGGTTATGCAAAATACAAGTTCTGCTATGGACTCCTCTTGGTTCATGCCCCAGTTCTGCATCTAAATGGCTTTAGAGAATGTGATCAGAACTTGAGTGATGGAACACATCTCCTGGAGGGCTAATTGAGAAGATAATTTATCAATTTCCCTGTTGGTTACTTAGCCTCCCTGTGTAGTCATTATCTCTTTCTGAGATGTGTGTGAACAGTCAGTGTTTAGCTCATTTCAGAATTAAGTTCGGTATACAGCCAAGTCCTGGAAGATCTGGGGCCACCCAGACTTAAAAATAAATGTAGCCAGGTGAGCCAAATGAGTGCTCAGGTCCTCTTGCTCCTCAGGTTCCTCTGGAGAACAGCTGTCTTCCCCAACAAATCATCTCGTATCAGCTGATTGTGGTACCTGATGTTTGCATATTCTTACCTGCTGTTTGTAATTCAGGACTTCCCACTCAATCTTCCTTGGAGTGCTGTAACACAGAGTACTGACCTTGGTGTACATTTGATTGGTACAAGAAGCTCAGGGAGCTGCTCTGTCAGATACAAATTCTACCTGAACACTAGAAAAAGTGATTAAATACTGAACTCTTCTTTGCCTGTGATATCTATGTGTTTCATGCTTGATACACTTTTAATTTGGTCCTGATGAATTGGGTTTTATCTTTTTTTTCTTTATTGTCCTTTTTGTTTATTTGTTCCTGAAGGTGGTCTGGGTTTTTTACGTCTGGTGGAAAATTTTGTGTCTGGAGGACATAACATTCATTTAATTTCACTGTAAAACTCAATTATAGGAACATCTTGATCTTTTTTAATACAAACCACTTCTCCCCTTCGAATGGTGTTTTGAGTTGTGTAAATGTGCATGTTACTGATCTGCCAATAAAGGGTTGTGGCTGTGTCCAGTAAAGAGAATCTCTGTCAGCAGAAGTTGTAGAGGTTTAGAGTAAGCAATGGCTTCTGATTTTTGCCCTTTAAGTCCTAAAACTCACTGACAGTCAGGATGACAACCACTCACCCCTAGCTGGACAGCAAGTACTAGTTTTATTTTCTTTTACTTCTCAGTCCCTAGTGGGTTCTACCTATTTTTCTTTTTCTTCAACTTTTACAAGTCATCAAGATCCCCATCCTAAGTCATTGCAGGAAGGGCACGCTTATTGAGAATTTGATAAATTACTTCTTGTAATATGATTTAACTTTCCAAGCATTCTTCGTTTCTCCAGTGTTTTTGTCTTCACTTGCTCCATATGTTCACTTTCTGTCATCACCAGCTGTAAGAAGTGTTTTTGGCTCTTAAGTCCAAGGTATGTCCAGTTACAACCACTGTCTTCTAGGCTGCAAACTTTTTAAAATAGAGCCTTGATTTTTACTTTTCCTTTGCTGTTCACTTATCTGTGTGACTCGGTAGTTGAATGTTACACTGTTTACTGTTTCTGGAATATTCTGCATGTAGGGGAGTATTTTTCTCTGGGAAAATTACATAGAAAGGGAATAATAGCACACAATAGAAAGAGGCTGCCTGTAAGAATGAGCACAAGAGAGGGGACTAAAAAATGTAAGGAGAAAATAAAACAAAGCTATTTGAGAAGTAGTGATGGATTAAAAAGAGGTGGTCATAAGGAAAAGAAAAATCTGTTTTCAGTTTTAGATGCTCATGGAATAAAAGTCAACTCTCCAGCGGAATTTTTTTGATTTCTGAAGATTTGCAGCTTACTTGGTATTCCACCTTGGTTTTGTCATTACTGGGTTTTTAATTAATCTTAAAACCAAAAATCNTTTTTTTTTTTTTGTTTTATTTCCAAATTAACGAAAGTTAAATCTTTTTTTTGTCATAGTACTGCCATGGGTGAGTGATTAACCGCTGACTCTTCAGTCTCTCTTGCCTAAGGTTAACTTGTGGGGATTTTCTAAATCCCAGCCTAAAGATTCTTGGCTCTTTTACTGCTATATAGTTCCCATCAGTTCAAATGCTGTTAGCTGGTGTATGCTCTGGTTGTGGGCACAATTCTGAGCAAGGAAACATGGAGTAGTTGTATGATTCAAGTATTACACCTGTGAATTTTTTTATACAAGCTCTCCAGCTGATTTGGATCACAACAAGACACGAAAAAACATGTTAGATCTTTGGAAACCAAAGAAATGCACCAGTACTGTCTCTCCGGAGTGGAGAGAAAGTGTTCTCTACTCAACAGCTATCCTGTAGTGGCTGCCACACACTTGGCTAGGGACACTGATCTGTAGGTGTTTATGTATCTACATAAAAAATTTGAAAATCTTCCAGTGAATTGCATTTTTGGTTTTTTTCTCCAAAAGACTGAGGAGCTGGAGCAAATTGCAAGGTTATTCAGATGAAGGAAAATAGAGGTATTAAGTATTGGAATAAAAAGCTGGTTTGAAATGCAGATATTTGCTCAGACTGAAGAGTCTTCTGTAGCTGATTTGGACCAGAGACTATATATTCAATTTTGAAAATTCAATGAGCATCCTTATCACTAAGCTGTGGAGTGCTCTAAAATATAGGCCATAAATGGAACAAGTGTAAATGCTCCTTCAGACAGCTTCAGATAAATAGCTGAATTGGATGCCTTTCTTCTTGTTTTGACAAGAAATCTCACTCTCATACTCCCCATCTCTGCTGTTAAGGGTATTCTGTGCATGCCATGAAAGATTTGCTGGTGTTCAGGTGGTTACAGCACTCACCTGGGGCAGGGCTGCCTGGTTCAATCCTCTGCACTATGTGAGGCTGAGATTGGGCATTAATGCGTCCCCCACTTTGTGGTAAATGCTTTAAGTGCCTTCTCTGAAACAGGCATTTATTTCAACCTTAGAAGACCTTAAATTTCTCTCTCTGCAGACTGTGAAAATGTTCACAGTCTAGGAAGATCATTTATCACCCTACTAGACAGCTGAACAATCTGCCTCTGCGTTCTGACCTGAAAAACATGATCTGAAGAGTTGCTGTGGGTTGGAATTTCCAAGCACAGTGAGCAAGACTAATCCAAATTCCTTAACCTTTCAGTTCCGGAATTTACTGCTCTTGGTCTGGCAGGAGTCCAGTTAACCCTGCCCCTTTGGAATTTACACTGCTAATAGAATTAATTCAGCTGTGCACAGTCAGTGCCACAGGTGCTGTCTTGTTTACCCTAACTGAACCTAGAACACAGAGATTCAAAGGAGAGAGCTCTTGTGCCAGAAAGGGCAATTATTTACTGTTGAATTCATACCTTTTTATAAGAGAAGTTTTCCTGAAGTAGGATTGAAAGAGGAAAGAATTGTCAGGTTGGCAAGAAGCACACAACCAAATGGCAAGTCCATTCTTTTAGTCACTACTGCAGAGTTTAATTTTCTTCTGCAGTACTGAATATGTCAAGTGGCAGGCTTTCTCCAGCTTCCATTAGCTGGTTTTAAATGGTGTCATTAGCAGAAGAGGAGGTCAGGGGAAAAAAACACAAGGGAAAGCTCTCCTAGCTCAAAGCTCCAGATAAAAGCATGTTCCAGATGAGGAACTATATACAGTGTCCCCACACTACTGAGCAGAGAAGTGAGCCAGGACAGAGGGAAGCATCCTGACTGTTCCTTTAAGTCAATTTCTGTTTCTGTAACCAAATCTTTCTCCCTCTCTGTGCATAATGGCTGAGTTTACTCCCACTGTAAAATGTCAGAAGGTTGATAACCGAGGGTTTTTTGAGGATAATCAAATCTCTTTAATTCTGCCAAGAATCCTGACATTCTTTTAATTAAAGCAAAGAGGCAAAGACTAGGGGAAGACAAAATAGTTGGTTTTTAAGGAACTTCTAAATGTGTAGCATTTTCTGCCAGTGACTCAGGTTGTTAAACAGCCTGTAGTACTGGATGGCTGGAACTCTCCAAAGACGTCTGACAGCTCTGATGGAAGCCTCCCTAGATGACCTCATCATACTGGAACAACCCATTTTGCAGTTGTGGTGGCACTCACCAGCGATTCAACTGCAAATTTGTCAAGAGTTATGTGCAAGGATAGATAAATTCCAGACTGAATGAATCAGAGGGACTTGGAACCCACAACATTTGTGTAAATACAGCCCTATATGAAAATATTTTAAGGTATAGGAATATTTTAAGACCCTGATTAAATCTTCAGACTACTAAGATGATGTACGTTGAAATAATTATTTAAAGAAATTTATTTCTTCAAGCATGTACTCAAGTATTGGTTAATAGCCAAAGTCAGATTGTTCAAGGCATAATGAAACATTTTTGTGCCAAAATTAATAGTAACTAAGTTGAAAAAGTAAGTTTTCTTAACAAATTTCTTTTCATTTTACACATGGGAAATGAGTCAGAGATTAAATCTCCAAAATTATGCAAGAATAGCATTGGTGTTTGTTGAACTGAAATGTGAAAGCACCAACTCTGAAGGAGGATCATCCTTGGCTCAGTATCTTTCTAAATTAGAAGGTGGTAAGAGACTGCTCCCATTCCATGCTTCTGTGTTCAGTTTATTTCTCAGAGAGGAAAAAATCCATGTTTCACACATTTTCAAGGCAGCAGATTGAAAAAAAAATTATTTCATGTTAATCTTTCCTATAGAGTTTTGAAAAGCATTCAGTATTAATCTCAATTTACTATATTTATTACAAAACAAAAACTTAATACAAACTGAACATACTTTCTTTGCATCCCTCTTTGAAAATAGCTGAAATTGAAAATATTCAGAATGCTTGAGGCTTCTGGTAAATGAACAACTCAACACTGACACACAATAATGTCAGTTCTGACAAGAATTTTTTGGGAATGGCCAAGGAAAGAAGTGTAATTTATGAGGCTGCTGGCATGCATGTCCTAATCAAACAATTTTTAACAATAAAACACAGTCTGAGAGAACCTGAAGTTTTGCCCATCATGTGTAGTCAAC
Source organism: Edolisoma coerulescens (assembly GCA_013397115.1). NCBI lineage: Eukaryota > Metazoa > Chordata > Aves > Passeriformes > Campephagidae > Edolisoma > Edolisoma coerulescens. The sequence continues at coordinate 127,295 of VWZW01004869.1, read as the reverse complement.
TGGCGTGCTGTAGCTTTTTCAGTTTTTTTATACAATGAGGAAAATCAAATATCCTCTATTTCAGGAGTAAGGGTGAAAGATGTTCAGCATGGTCTTTTTAATCTGTTGATAGGTGTTGAGATATGAAATTTAAGAACAAAAGTCTTAAGGACTAAAAATCAGAAACAATTGTGTATTAAATGTATATTTGAGAAGATCTGAAATACTTATTTCTTCTCCAGGGCTACTGGAATTCTTTCCAGTGAGAGGCATCCAGGTGGTAACCTAAAGAAAAACTAATTTAGATTTCAGAACTTTACTTGAAGATGCCAGACTTTAATACACAACCTGTAGAGTAGGAGCTGAAAGGGTTCATTTTGGGTGCACTTTGGAAGCATCTCCATCAAAATGGTTTTCAGGAATTTTGGGAGGGAAGTAAGAGTTAGCCATATTCCAGTTAAATTAATTCAGTGAGTGAGTTATTTACTGACAAAGGAGGAAAGAATGAAAAAAAGAAAAGGATGGAAACTGCCTTTGTTGTGGGATGGATTAGACTCTGAAAGTACCAGTCTTCATAGGATTGAACAAATACAAAGCCAACAGGGACCTAAATTAAAAGTGCTTTCAAACTTGTCATGTTTTTCAGTTGAAATCCCTCAAAATCAGGCTCTTAATGATAGGATAAGAAGTAAATATTAATGTTATGTTTTCCAGATCAAAACATTTTAAACCAGAAGATCAGTAGACAGCTAAGTGAAAGCTGCTTTTTGAATCGATCTAAGTCCAATTAAGTTGGCCTGGATTAGTCAGGGAAAAGGGAGGGAAAAAGAAATCCCTGTTGATGTACTGCTAAGCAAATGCTAATATGGTACTTTCTAGTTCAGCGTTTGTAAATCAGAAAAGGTTTTTTCAGATAATCACTTCATGTTCTGGTGCGTTCCTGAGTTGTTGGTTTGCATTCTTGTGCATTATTAGTGCTGGTTTTTTCAGCTCTGTGTGTGGATGTGCTGTCTTCTTGTGTGCCCAGGTTCCTTCTCCTTGTCCATCATTCCTGGGTTGATTGGCTTATTTCTGCCAGTGGTGGGAGACTGGGAATAAAAAAAAAAAAAAAAAAATTAAGGGAAAAATAGTATATTTGGCATTTTTAGATTTTTTTCTTTAGGGAGTAAATAGTGGGGATCACTCAAGATATCTATTACAGTACCTGAGCCTTTTCCCTGTGTATTAGCACACAGGGAAGGGGAGTGAGGAAGATTTGGACAGAGATATGGTGATTATCAACGGCAAACAGAATTTCTGTCAGGTCCTGCACAAGGATAATTCACTGAGGACTCATTCACAGGCAAAGGAAGAAAAGCTCAGTCATGGTCACAGTTTGTGAAACTTTCTTCTGTGGTGACATGGGGTGGAAGTGCTGTGTCCCCAGCACGTGAGGCTCAGTTCAAGGGGTGCTACAATAAATACATGCCTTAAAATATTTCCCTGTTGTTCATTTGAGACTCACCTTCCACATTGAATCACGCTGGGCAGTGATTAATCATTGTGTTTTCCCAATGATTTTCATGTGTGTCACTGCAACGTAGCTGTACATATGGCATAAATTCCAATTCTTAATGGGCAATAATGGGCAAATGACCTAGAAAGAGAGATAGAAGGAAGAGAAGGATTTTCTCATTTTAGAGAAAATGTTCAGTTTATCCTTGCTATTTTTACACCTGCTTATGTAAATAGGAAATGTCTACTAGGATTGCAAAGACAAGAATTTAAAGTTGTGATAGATAATATGGGTAGAAGAAAGCCCTGCTGTTTGAGGCCGACATGTGTCTTTCTTGCTGTGCATGCAAAGCTGTGCCATCTGATGTATGTTTTGAAGTCCTATCTGTAATAATCTGTTCCACTACAATTAACACCAAAAAAAAGCAAAAAGAAATTTCCCTGAACCCACAGAAAATCAAGTCAACACCTCTTTATCTATTGCTTTGCACTGGAGCAAATTAATGGAAGAGTTTGCCATGTAGATTTTGGTGGGGGAGTGATTAAAAGAGCAAGGATTCTTTTTTTGGATATGAGGGGACACAAAAAGTGAATGGGATGTTTTAATTATTCTCATCATAAACATTTTCCATTAAATGTTAGGGGGCTGTTGGATAGGAAATTTGTCTTTGCTGTGGATTTTATCAGTGCAGGGAATTTGCTCGTTTCGTCAGTCCAATTTGAGATGCAAAGCTACTGAAAAAGCTGGAGGCGTGAAAATAAACCCATATTTATTAGTTTTGGTGTTCCAGTTTTATTGGGACAAGAACAGGGAAATTGTAGAAAAATGAAGTTATGCAGAAACTGCTTGCTTATTGACACAAAAGTCTATAAATTTCAATAATGAAAAAAAACCCCAAATAATAAATAATAAATTAAAAAACCAATTCCATAGCAAAAATTTCACTCTAGCACACTGAATGTAGTACTGGGTATTTTTTATGAAGTAAGCGTAAAGTCTTTCCATTTTACTTTTGGCCAATTACCCAGCACTGAAGATAAAACTTGCTTTGTACTGCAGCTAATTAATCTGGAATTTGGGGTTGCTTTCCTGAATGAACAAGACACACCTGTGTGCTTCTTTTGCAATAATCACTTCTGAATTCTGCCTATTTCAACCAAATTTAGTAGAGGAGTTCAAGACAAGATGTTCCTAATGGGGTCTGTGTAACTAGGCACCCATGTGGCAGAGAGAGACCATATTCATGGCCTTCACTTCACTGCAAGAACTGTCTAAAATGATCTAAAAGCTGTATTGGAAATCAGGAAATATGGTAGTCAAAAAGAAATTATGGGTCTTACAATGAGAAAATATTAAATTAGAGTTTATAGTCTATTAATCATCTGGAAATCCATTGCTGGATTACAAAGTCAGGAAAACAAGCTTCCCAAATACACCTTGATATGAATATGTTTGAAAGAATGGGAAAGATACTGAAAATAGCACCAACGTTGATGGCTTAAAAAGGACATTGTCACATGGATCCAAGAAGTGATGTGCAGGAGATTAAGTATTGTAAAGTAGGTGCTGAAGAAAGCTGTATGTTTAGAGGAAAAGAGAATGTTGAAATTTGTGTGATATTTGGATACCTACCTCAGCATCACGTTTCAGCCAAAAATTGGTGTTTCAGGTGAAGCAGAGGAATCAAGCCTCTCATATTTAATGATCCCTGCTTGCAGCTGTATTTTAGGTCAAATTCTTCCAGAGAACAGGGTGGTTTCTGGTTTTGTAGCAATCCTCACCAAACCTTCTCTTCAAAACCTTGCACAGTCCCTGCTGGAGTCTTTGTAAGCTTCCAGCATCTACAGCTTTCTTTGGAAGGGATTCCCCAGCTCAGGTAAATGCACAAAAGGCAGCCTTCTGTCTTGTTTTTCCTGCTTTCCCAGTAACCTGGATCAGTCTATCTGTGGTCATTAGCTCTTCTGTGGAAGGAGCCAACATGAGTCTTTCTCTACTCATCCTCTCCTTGACATGATTTTATGCCTTTTTATCATTTCCTGCCTCGCTTACCTTTTTCCAATATGAGATGGTGTAATAATGACACCACACCTCTGACACATCTTCGCTGTGATTCTTTGTCTTTACTTGAAACTGTGTGGGGCAGGAAGGGACAGGAGATATTTTTGGCCTCCAAAGGTACATTTACTACCAATGTAGTAATTATGGCTTAAAAAAGACGCCAAAGAAACTCCAATTGGTCTGATGCTGTCAAAATATTTTGCTTAAGCTTCTAATATTACATTAAATGGCTAAGTTGTATCTCATTCTGTAGCAGAAAGCTGGGAATAGAATCCAAATGGATTTAAACAGTAAGATCTGAAAATTACTTCTTCCAGCCTGAGTTATCAGAAGAAAAATAAAATTAACTTCTATTTTGAAACTGAAAGAGCCCAAACTTGAGTTTGTTGCGTTGTTTAGGGGATTTTGTTTTTAAATTTGCAAAGCAACTTCTGTCCAGCTAAATAATCTTAGTCTGTGGAAGTGGGCATGAAGGAATCTAACAAATACACCAGTGTATTGCATGTGTACAGGCACAGTCACTTTGAGAAATGACAGGAGAAAGCACAAAAATAACCAGTGAGAAAAGCCAAAGCACAAAAGGAGACACAGTCACCAAGGGACGTCAAGAATCACAAGTAGGTCAGTGCTAATAAAAAGGTCGGTAAAGTGTCCAGCTAATATTCAGAAGAGGGGCAAAAATAGCAGATCTGTATGCTGGTGTGTTAAAGCATTTTCACCTTTATTCCTAAGTTTAGGGGCAAAAAAAAAAACCCCAAGCCATTATTGGGCTGTTACACAGAGCCAGCCGCTGAGAAACACACAAGCCCTCAGCACAGAATACATTAACATTTTCTAATTATAATTTAGAGGCTTTTAAACATCTGCACCCAGTAAACTTCATTGTGGGTACTTAAGAGGTGCCAATGATCTCTGAAAGCAGTTTGGGGAATAAATGAGGTACCAGAGGTTTGGCAAAGGGAGAATTTGCTTTTGATCTTTAAAAAGAGCTGGGGAGGGGAGGAAATCATGGGAGCTGTGGCTTGATTAGCTTCAGGTTACTTCAGGTTACTAAAAAAAGGTAGAAAAGTAAGTTATCATTACCAGAAAACAAGGAGGTGAATAATTGTTATGGATTTAGGTCAATTGATCCAGTTTCCCCTTACAACACATTAATAAGTGCTGTAGACAAAGGAAAGTGTCAAAACTGCAGTTCCATTTGCAGGAGTTTTCACCTTTTAGTAAGTAATGATAACAATTTTAGTAAATCTTTTCACCTGACACTCTCATAAACAGCCCAGGGATCCATAGTCTAAATATAATTTGAAATATGCCAAGGTGGATACAAAACTGTCTGGAAAAACATATGGAGAGTAGTTCCCGGAGATTTATTATCAAAACAGAAGAATGTATTAAGAGAAGTTTCTTGGAGATGTTGGATTTGAGACCAGTCAATACTGCAGTCAGTTTTTGGGTGATAGATCACAGCCTGTGGCCATTAGATTTTCAGGGCTGCGGGTACACTGAAAGAGAGAGCAAAAGTTCAAATGAATTTTGTCAATTTTAAAATACAGTCTAAAAATGTTTAAAGGGTGTTACTAACTACAGAAGAATGTAAGGTTTTACTCTGACACACAAATAAGGTGTCAGAAATGAGCCAGCAACCCTGCACCACTTAATCCTGTGCGCCAGCATTATGGTTTGGGATGTAGCATTTCAAGAAGGACAGAGAGCACTTGAGTCTGGGGAAGAATAAGGGTCTGGAAACCACTAATTATGAGGAGTGACAGAATGACCTGAGGCTGTTGTAATTAATATGTGATAGAGAATATGAAATCTTCAGTAGTACAGAAAAGGTGATTATGGGATGATTACTCAACTTTTATTTTTCGTGCAATGAATAACTAAGCTGCAGACCTTTCAAAGGATGTTTTGCAAACCAAAAAAATTTTCAGACTGGAAAAATGTCAAAATCTTGAAATTAATGTCAGGAATCTCTGGAATGCAGTTGCTGAGATTTTGGGGGCTTTTACAAGGGAGGTCTCTCTTTCCATACCAGTTTTTAGAGGGTTTTTCTAACCCATGTGTCACTGACTGCTATTGGAAAGAAAAATATTATGGTAGTTGGCTGTTTGGTCTGACACAGTCTGATGTTCTAAGTGTTTCTCTGCTCTAAAAACAGAGTTAGGAGGGTGGGGTGCAGTAAGTACAGTACCTTCTGTATGTGGACATCTAAAAGGAGAATGTTTTCCCTACTCATCAGGTGTTGCTTGCAAAAAGCAGTGACTTCAGTTGGTGGCTGGGAAAACTCATATTAGGCAATTGCAGGGAGAAGAGCCACTAGAATGAAAGGCTTGTATAATGACCTGCTAGGAAATATGCAGCCTTGCTGCCAGCTTTGGAGACTTCTGAGAACAGGTTAGAAAAGTAACTGTCATGAAGAATCACAAGTGTAGCTGATGCTGCTTTGGAGGAGGATAAACAGCAAGATTTCTTGAGTGCCTTCAATCCTCTCAGTCTGTGATGAATTTCTCCCTCAGTCTCAGAGAGAGTAGCTCACAGATAGTGTAATCAAAACCTCAACATTTAAGGGATTTTCAGTGAGCTGACATTTGAGTGATGACTTGTCAAACCTGTCTCTGACCAGTCTCAGCTGGCAGCAGTACTGGCAAAGAGCTCAGTTCCCCTTTTGACACCAAAGTGGATATCCGCATTATTCCAGAGCGTGGAGATGTTTGATACGAAACTGTGTTCAATAACCTTAGTCTGAGGATGAGAGGCATTTGGGGCTGAGCAGTTCTACAGTCAGATATGAACCTGATGTACAACATCTTTCTATTCTCCTTGAACTGCAAAAAGAATTAGGAGTTGTGCATTATCTGTATAATGGAGTGAAAAAGGTAGTAAGACTCTGCTCATAAACTTCTATTTTCTCCCAAAATGTGCATCACACATAGATGAAATATTTAGAAAGGTCTTCAGTTAAATCTTTCCCTCTCTCTGAGGATTTATTTTCTGCCTATATTTATGTTTCAAGCAAGTCAGACAACAACTAAGGTTGAAGATGGATGTCAGTGGTTCACACCTGTGTTAACAATTAGAGTACAAAAATATACACCTTAGTTCATTATAGAATCTCATGGCATAGGAGTGTCAGCAGGAGAATACTTCAGATTAGTTCTGTAGATTCTTAACTGTGCAAATGTGAATTTGCTGTTTGCTTTGCATTTTAATACCCTCAAAAGATTAAATAATATTTCTTTCTTTTGGAAGGCAGAGATTTTATTATAAAACCTGCAGAGGAAATAAACATAGAAATACTCACCTAGGGCCTGCTTTAATTCACATGAAAGCTGAGACAAAAGCTTTTGTTGTCTCTGCTAAAAGTTGGCTTATTGCATACAGTTTAGTAATTTTCTGAGTCAATTAAAGTGGGACTACTGTGATCCCCTGGGGAGCTTGGCATAAAGATGCAGTTCAGGAGAATGTCTTGCTGTTGGATTTCCACTTGTTCTGCTGAGTTTGGCTCTGTGAAACAGCTACTGATGGAGCCTCGTGTCAGGTTTTACATCTCTCCTAAATCAGGCTTTATCATTTGCTTGGGTTTATTTCAATTTTTGTGAATGTGAATCTTGCCTACTGCTGATAATACCAGCATAGACTAGAAGGGTATCAGGGTTTGTTGCAAGACTCTACAGCTGGATCTGTGATCTTAAAAAAACCCCCAAAAACCAACAAAACAACCTCCAGCCAACAAAAAAACCGCGATCAAGCGAACCCCAAAACTCCACAAAGCCAAACACCTCTACACACACACACAAAACAATAAAACCTTGCTGTTGTGTGCATCTTACTATTTGCAAATATTTAGATTTCTCATGCTTAGTCCATCTATATACATCAAGTTTTGGAATAAATGTTTTGGAATCACACAACAAATCCAGCACATCCTTCTCTTTCTACCACTATGTGTCAGGGGATTATTAAGCAAAAAGTGGAAAATTACTGAGGGAAAATTTGCACTGGGACCAATTCTGTGTGTGCTAGACAATTAGTTTGATATTTGAAGGCTGTGGTCAATTCATTACTATAATGTATTACCCAAAGTAGTGTATTTATCACACAGGTTACTCGACAGCAGCTCATAGTCACAGCTCAGGTAATAGACACACACATGATCACTGTGTGATCAGACTGCCCTGGGCTTCATAGTCTCTTTCATTTAGGATTCAAGTTGTCAATCACATCTCTGCTGCACAGGAATGATCACCAGATACAGTTCCTATTGATGGCCAGAATGATTAGGAGTGAACACTGCAAAAAAGTAATGTCTCCAAGGAAGTACACCAGTGGACAGCAAACTCAGCAGAAGGTACCCTGATGTTGAATTTAAAATACAGGTGTAATCTGTAAAATTATATGACAGGAAAAATATTGGACTACAAAATGTTGTAACCACTTGAGAAAGCAAATGGCTGGCCTATCTCTGGGTAGAATATTTCATAAGTTCCTGAATATCTCATGCCTTCAAAGAGCTAGATTAAAATATTCTTCTGCTAAAATGAGCTGTCTGTACAATATTGAAAATACTTGCAAAAAGTTTTGCAAAAGCAGACTGGCTTTAAAAAAATACCTGCAGTTCTTATACTTCCTCAAAGATTTGAATTCTTCAGGACACCAAATTTTCACAAGCTTTTGTCTGGTCTGAGAGGGACAAACCTGTTTAAGTCATTTAAGTGAGCCACTGTGTTTGAAGGTGCAGGTGGTTTTCTTTTACCAAATTAACCTGGTGCAATACAATGGTGGATTGCACACTGGTGCTCTGTTCCTTTACCTGACTCTGGAAAGAGTCAATTCTTCATCAGGTGAGGAGAGAGGGCAGGTAGTTTTACATTTATAGAAAACTAAAGACAAATTAGCAGTGTTTCACTTAATGTTCGTCCAGCTCACTGCATCTGACCATGCACATGTATGGGGGAGTTCCTGTGGCTTGTGTTGGAGTTTTATAGACTAAATAAGAAAGGATAATCTGTTAAAAATCAGTCACCAATGGTCTTTGTAAATAGGTTCTCTTAAGAGTAAAGGTTACATAGTCCATGTTTGCTTATGTTCCCAGTATTGCTCCCTGAATACCTTGGAGTTCTTTTTTTGTTTGTCCCTGCAGTATCCTTCATCTAAAGGGAAAAAAAAAAAAGTTATCTTTTTACAAACTATAATGTCAGGCACAGAGTGTGTGTGTCCACATGAGTGGGATGTATCTGAGCCTGTTCAGGTGTTACAAGCAGAACAATTCTTTAACAAGGAGCCCCAGTCTGCCAGCACTCAGCTGGGATGCAGAATTTGAGCCATCCATGCAGAGCAATATTTTTGCTCACAGTTGAGCCAGTTCATGGTTTTACAGACTGCTGCAGAGGGCCATGTTGGCATTCACCAAGAGACTTGCCAGAAACCTTTCATACAGGAGAAATTCAAATGCAGGTCCCTCCAGCTCACCTCTTTTCACCAGACATTAATAAGCAGCAATTTGAGGTGCAAACACTTTTTCTTTTCCGAGGATTTTTATGAAAGAAGGAGCTTTCTGATGGGAATGACTAATGATGGCAATTTGGAGGCAGTCATGTAATTGCTTTTTTGGAAATATTTTTCACTTTGAGTTTTGTGAGCATGGAATTACTATTGGTATATTTTCTGCTTAATAAGTAATTTTTCAAGACGTTGCCTAAGCAATTAGACAATCAGTTATGCATCTCTGGAGAGCAATAGTAGTATAACTAACGGAAACCTCCAGGTATGATGCTGAAAATGGACTGCCAACAATTCCTTATTGCTCCTTCAAAATTGCTCGGGGTGGTGGATGCCTTTTTGCTTGCTAAGAGAAGGACAAAATTATTTGATTTTTTTTTTTTCCTAAGCACAACTAGTGAACATTCTTATGTGGGAACATAGTGGTTTAGAGAGATTATTGTGGTATGTAACCATGTGCCTGTCTACCTGTTTGATGCAGCTCTAACAAATTCTTCCTTGTTTGCACGCAACATTTTTATATTTTTAAGTTTCCATCTAAAGCAAAAAGGAAATTTGATATAGCATTTCCTCCCACAATATAAATTAAGGACAGAAAGTTTTCCTGGTGATGTCTGGTTGGAATTTTGACCTCTAATATTCATGAAAATAGGTAACTGCTTTCCTAGTTGCAGGCCATGCTCCCATATGGGGGGATGAAAAGACAGAGAATGGATCATTGTCTAGGGCAGTTAAAAGGAACATTTCCTACAATATCACGGAATCTGGAAAAGATTGATCTGGGCGACTGCTGAATCAGTGGTTTACACCCACTAGCAGTAATTACTGTAGATGCTAAAACACCACTTTGCCAGAAGAATTACTGCTGGCTGGAGAGACTCAGAACCCTAAATTCGTGGTGTCACAAAGGGGTTCTCTTAGTCTGTGGGGGCTGTTTCTTGTGAATGATCATCTCTTAAACCCTCTCTAACTCCTCACTGCCTCATTTGAATGGGGACTTGCACCAGATGCCCTCCAGAGATCCCTTTCAGCCCACACTTCTTTAAGCTTTTATGATTTCTAAGTGCATGTGTATGCATAAAGTACTTGGAGACTTTACAAGTGTTAATGGATTTCTGGGATGAAAGAGTTTACAGAAGGAAATGACACCCACAGTATGTTATGTGAGATGATGTGGAGGGGTTTACTGGAGAGGAACAAGTTCAGTAGTGCTTTCTGTCAGAAAGGCACTTGAGAAAATAATTATGGGTGAGGAGCAGGAAAATGCTCGAAGGAGAGGAGGATATGACTTGACAATGCACAAGGCAACTTCCTATTCTAAGGACAGAAGAAATCTCACCACACATTAGAGTAGCTATGTAAAGGTGAAAAGACTTAAGAGAGTTTTCTAGACTCCCTCTTTAATCAATAGATAGATAATATTTTAGAGGACAACTTGCCATGTGTTAAAACGGGGGTAAGTAGGGATAGTCACTGATAATAAGATTTGTTAACATCACAGTAATATTTTCAATTACAACCTTTTTTTTTCCTTAACCATAATATCCATGCCAAGTGTTGCATTTAATTTAAAATATTTTATAATCTTAACCTGATTTCAGTTTAATTGCATTTAAGAATCCCACTAGTTTAAGTTGTAGAAAGTAATTATTCAATGACAGATTTGAAGCTGGAAATCGTTGGATGAATTCTACTCGATAAGCAAGTCTCACTTTTCTTTTTCTGTTGCTCAGGTAATGTTGGGAAGAGGTGATAAATTCATGTCTAGTAGTATATTATGTAAAATAAATGAGAGAATCACAGAGCAGTTGAGTTTGGAAGGGATCCTTGGAGGTCATTTGTTGCAAGCCCCCTGTGGGAGCTCAGGACTTCTGAACAACGAATCAATGTGATTTCACAGCAGACTGTTTATTGTTTACATAACATTCTACTTACACATTTTACAGCTGCTGTACATGCCATCACACATTGCTTGATTTCTCTCCCCATCTTGTCCACGCGCTCTGCGTGTGCTTTTCATGAAATATGATTGGTTCTAGTCCAGTGCAGCACAGTCTTTTTTTATTTATTTCTTGCTGCCTCACTATGCTGCTTTTCAGCTTCTTCTTTCCCAATTTAGTGCAGTTTACGTTTCAGTAACTTTGATGAATTCCTGAGGGCTCTGATAAGAACAACTAAAGCTGGTTTGGCTGGGGCACACTAAAAGGTTCAAATGCATTACAACAGCCCCCTGCTCAAAAAGGGGCCACCTAGAACCAGTTGCCCAGGACTGTGCCCAGGTGCTTTTTCAATATCCCCAAGGCTGGAGACTCCACAGCCTGGAGTGCTGAGCCTGTCTCTGCCCCCTGTTCAGCCTCCCCTCAGCTACTTAGAGACATGGATAAGATCTGGCCTGAGCCTGAGTGCACAGATGCTCCAGCCCCTTCATCCTCTCTGTTGCTCTTCACTGGACTCTCTCCAGTGTGTCCACGTCTCTCTTCCACTGGAGAGCCCAGAACTGGACCCAGTACTTTGATCATGGCCTCACCAGTGTTGAGGGGGAGGGATGATCTCCCTCAGCCTGCTGACAAATGTGTTAAGGAAAATGGTGCTTGAAGAAAATGGTACTACTGTAATATTTTAGTATTTTAGGTAATATTTTCAGATTTTATTTATTTGTTAAGTAAAATCTGTAATTTGTTTTCATTCCAGGTTGAATCGCTTTGACTTGCACTGCTTTCATTGAAACACATCTGATAGTTATCTTGCAGCTAAAAAGACTAATAATGGACAAATTATGAAATCCAAAAGTAATGAGTGCTGAGCATTAGAACAGGTGTGTTATGGATACTACCATATGTTTGGAACAGAACTTCCCTCAGAATTCCTATAAATTTCTTCTGGTATTAAAAAGTAAACTGTCTCTCATCTGTAACAATCTGACATGCTCAGATAACAGATGGCTTGGAAGCCCTTACAGGTTCTTCTCCCTCTATAAAGATGTGCTAAAAATGAAGTGTATCATCTATTATTTTTCTGCGCCCTTTTTTATCACTTTCTGACTAAACAGAAAAGTGATGTATTACAGGGCAGTTGCCCATACTGTGACATTTCAGATGTGATTATCAAAATGCAGCACACTGGGGGCTGAGGTTTCTCAGATGAATGTGACAGGAGTCAGCATTTCACAAGTGCACGCTCTGTAATCTCAGCACTCAGTAACTCCCTGGGTTGTCTGTGTGCCACAGTGGAGTTCCTGCAACTCCATGGCACAAGTTTTACATTTCTTAATCTATACAGACCTACAGGCTGCTCCTGGGGACTTTCTCAAATTATTCTTAGAAAGTGTGTTTTAAAGGCAGCAAAGTTGGCAGACTGAAGCTTTTGTCTAAGCTGAAGTTCAGTCAGCTCTTTGTACAGAGTGCTTCTCAGCAGCCATTCTCTTCCTTAAGTACATCTTTAAACTGTGCAAACTTTTATCAAAAGCTGGCTGACTTTTATAAATCTCTATTTGCATATTGGTCAGGCAACAAGACAAAAGGAATTGCATTGACTATCAAGAGAAGAGCCTGGAGAGACCAGAAAGCAGTAGAATCACCAAAAGTCACTCAGGCTGGTACACCAGAAAGTAGAAAAAGTCACTCACTTTGAGTATTGTTCAGAAGAAACTTCTGTCACCTCCCATCAGTTCTTAAGGGAACTTGTGACCATAAACTAAAGAGGGAGAAAATTCCTTCCTTCTTGGATTATTCCTCTGTCTGAAGTTATTCATTGTAGCTGGTACCTGACCTCCAGGTTTAACAGACATTCCCAGCACAGATCTGATGCATCAGCAGTGGGAAATAAAAAGAGTATCTTGTGTGCTTATTCAAGTGAGCTGCTCACCAGGCAAACCATGGGCTGTCTGTGTACTTTCCTGCACGGCATCAGTGGGAATCATGTACTGACCTCCTTGCAGGGACCTGGGTCTCTCTGTGATTCTGCCACTGACAGAAGCATCACATCTGTTGCTCTCTTGGAGCTACTACTGATGTGTCTTTTCCTGTTGAGTTTTTTAGCTTTTTTTTATTTCTCGAACTCTAGCTGTTGCTTGGCATTCCCAAATAACTGTTTTCCAGCTGTTTTCTGTCAGAGGTGTGAAGGGAGATGAGGGAAATGACCAGTGAACCACTGGTTTAGTTGATACCTCTTTATAATTCTTTTATAAACAGTTCTTTGCATTCACTGGGGAGTGGTGTTCAAACACAAATCTTTTTGCATAACTGCATATTCAGTTGGAGGTTTTGTTGCATCTTCCAAGGGAGATGGACTTCCTTCTATTTCAGTTTATTCAAAGGAGATTTTTGAGGCATTTTATGGGACAGAGTATTTAATACTGTTTAGTGGAGTGGAGGACTTGGAGCACACGGGATGAAAGTACCAAAAACTCACCAAGATCAGCTGTGACTGTAAGTGAAAGTCACCTGTGGGCGACTTTAAACTTTCATTTGTCTCCATTTGCTTCTTACAGGATGAAGGCTTTTGCACTGCACTAACAGTGATATTATTTTAATTGTTTTTGTCAGAAGGGTAGGTCATTCTAAGAAGAGTCAGACACGACTTGGTGCCAATTTCTTATGTCAAACTGAGTAGCTTTTATCTTTTAAGCTTTGATTAAAATACAAAAGCACATAAGTAATTCCCCCATTTTAAGCTAGAAATGAGTCAAGACATGTATAAAGATTATCTATTGCTTCCAAGTGTCCAGTATTATTCCATGGTAAAAAATTATTTCAGATATCTTCTCCTGACTGGGCTTTGCTTCTAGGAATAAAACAAACTCTGGTAGCCAGAAAAGTCAGGAAAACACATTTTGTTGTTATTAAATGAACTGTAGCAAAGTAATGCTGTAGATTTATATTTAAATCTTCTGGCAATATTTCTTTAATGCATTAAAAGCCCACCATAGAACTGTTCAAAGTCACATGAAAATGCATTGTAAAACACAGAGGAGGAGAAAGCAGTGAGGGGAGCTCTCTGTGAATATTCAGCTGTATCATAAGTAACACATTTCTGTTAGTGCTGCAACCCAACACCAGTTTTATGGGGACACTAAGATTTCTGATAATGATTTGGATAAACTGATCTGTGACATTGAGGAAATCCTGACTACAACCAAAAAAACAATATTTAAGGAAGATGTTGATCTGCTAAAAGCAAAAGATAAGGGTAAGATAAGACAAATTGTTTGTGTGTCCTCCCTTACCTCAGGAATAACTGGGCACCTAATTCATTTTTTGTATTTTAACAGCCTGAGGAAAACAGTCTTTAACCTTATGTTTTATTCCTGATGCACCGTGTACTCTACAGCTACTTTGACAATAAAATTATAGTTCTGCTTAGATGATGAAGTCTTACAGAAATAGCAACTTTTTCAACTCTTAAACATAAAGGTTACCTCTAGAAGTAGAATTATGGAGGGCGTATATGCTGTTGAAAGATTTTAAAAGAATTGAGATTTTCACTGGGAGAAAGAGACAGGCATTAAGGGATCTTTCCTGCTCCTTTTCTCCTATCATAATTCTTTCAGTTAAGTATATCCCCAACTGCTGTGAACTGTCTTTTCCAAAACCAGTACTTTGAAATGAATGTGTGTGAGGTTGTGTTTTTCCTGACTTTTTTTGTTTGTTTTAGGTGTTTTTTTGTGGTGGCTTTTTTTTTCAGTGGGGGCATTGAAGAAAAGTGTTATGTTAAAGAATTTAAAATCTTGCATCGATAGAAGAATTCTTTAACATTAGTTTTTAGATATAATGGCATAATATATTGTCTACTAAAACCTCTTAAGATGCTGCAGTGCGTACATAAAAGTCCAAATTTTGATATCTTTAATTTTTCACACGCACACATCATAATCTGTTTGATTTTACAGTTCAGCAAACTGAGAGCATCCATTCTACCCCACCGCGAGAAACGCATTAGCAGCTGGGGAACCCAGATTCCAAACATCAGTGTTGTAAATTATTAAAGGAGGATTGTGTGTGCATTGTGATGGGCTGGCATGGTGTGCTTGAACCCATACATCAACAAGCTCTGTCAGAATGAGTTATTCATGAACACTAGGCCGATTTCTGCCCGGAATCCTTATTTCATCTGGAATCCTATGGCAAGCAAAATGATTTCCACTCTTAGGATATCATTAAACTGGGAATTTTAGGCTGTATCATGTTTTCTCTGTGGGTGTGTGGCTGGAAAAAAACCTTAGAAGAAAATTTTCACATGTTATAACAGTTGTGCTCCAACGGGGATAACAGATAATCATGAATTTCATGTTGGCTCGTGAGGATGTTTGTGCCTCCTGTGTTGATTCCCATTTTTGTTTGGATGCTGGCAGTGTGCATGCCAGCTGAGGACTGAGCTCCTGTTCTTAACGTCATTATTCAGATGGGTGTTTTGCTATTTCCAGCATCAGGCTCTGCATTTGTAGTGCCCCCTTCTAGGCACCAGTAGCATCCCAGTAACTGAGCACACTGATATGTGCTTTGGCTATTTTCTTTTTTAATTTATTACCTTTTAGCAGTGAAGGAGGTATGAGGTGTATTTATTGCACTTTTTAATTTTTTTCTGTCCTTTTATTAACCCTCTATTTCACAAGCATCATTTTGCAAAATCTTTACTGTTACAGAAAGGGAAAAAAAAAATTTAAGTGCACAGATTTCTGGTTCCTAGTACCCTTTCAAAAGGAAACCCCATGACCATAATCACAACTAGTGTTGGTGCTGTTCACTGCATTTCAACAAGGTAAAGGCACTAAGTGATGATGATACACGTGCAGCACATGAATAGGAACTGAGGCAGGGAGCAGAATTCCCTTTGCAGATTGGCATTATGGCCACCAGAATCCCAGTCAATGGTGTCAATAAGTACAATTCAGAGACCACAAACCCTGGTGATAAATTGGCTCCCAGCTGATTGAGTAGCTCACTGGGGTAGCCCTGCTGCTCGCAAGGTCTGCTGATAAGGGCAGCTTTGGCACTGCAGTGCAGATTACTGGGAATTTTTTCCGTGGTCTATGATGAGGGGAATAAGGCCTTACTCTGCATCCACCTGAGAGCTGCTGCCTCCAGTTATGCCACCTTTTTGTCTTGGGTTTTGGCAGAGGGGGAAAGGGAGAGGAGTTAAGGGGAAAACTCATGCCTAAAAGGGGAGCCATATTGAAATACCACGTGGCAAAGTGAATAAACAAAACCCTTTAAAAGGTTAAAATTATCCAGTACCATCATGGCATTTTCCTTCATTTTGTCCAAAATTTAAGTCCTAGAGGACAAGCTCCAGTGCAGAATTCAGAGAAATTATACTAAAGACTTGGGAGGTGAAGCAGAATTTGCACTAATATAAATGACAGTGTTCTTTACAAAAAGTTTTGTTTTATCTGTTCTTATTCTCTTCTGATGTGGCATTCCCTCCCTGTAATCCTTACCCATCATTCACTGAAATGATCCTTTACAGTCGGAACTGAAAAATGCACATTAGTGAAGTGAACATGTAGCAGGTTACTTTATGAAATTAATTATTCAAGGGAATGTGAGGCACAAAGCCAGCCTAGTAAAACAATCAGATAGATGAGCAATTTATTTCCTGGGAGAAGAAGGGTTTAAAGTTTGGCTCAAAGAAAGTAAGCTCTTCTCACTGCAGCAACAAGTAAGAAATGTTACATCTTCGGCTAATAACTCTCTGAATATAAAAGCAGAAGTTAATGCGTGGGAGCTAGTGTACATCACACAGTGGTTTATTATATGCTTCTTTATTGCTGTAAATTAAAATATAAATGGGCTAGGGACTGAAGTGCTGATGTGACCTGTCATTTTCATCTCTGCAAGAAGGGGAATTTCTTCTGTAATGCTTTCACCCTCATTAGAAAGCACAATGTTAAGTGCATATACTCATATATATGTGTATGATTTTCTGTTGTGGAAGTGTTTACAAATGACTGAGTCCTTGCCCTGTGGGAGGAGAGCCACAAACATTGGTAACAGAGAATACAAATTCCTTCTGATGGAATTGCTCCTTCCCTCGCCGAGAGCCTGCTCCCTGAAGAGGAGCTGTCAGGGCTTTGCTGGCAATGCTCTTGTTTCCTCTCAACATGCAGATGCTCAGGCCCATTGTCAGCACAGCTTCTGCAGAGGATCAGTAGCCAAAATTACCCCCTTTTGTTTCTGATAGACAGCCGAACATGGGTCGAGCTTCCTCTGTACTTGTGGAGTTCAGCATTTTCCTATGAATGTTATCCTTCCCTGGCAAAGACTGTGAAAAATCCTTTAAACGGGGGATTACAGGGTTTTCCTGCCTTTGCTGCAGAAAGAGCTGGCAGGATTCAGGCCCAAAGGACAGGCAATGTGTAAATGTCATGTCTTAAGATGAAAGGGAAAAAGCTCTGGATGACGGTGAGAGGGAAACTGGTCTCTTCACACTAATGCTGGCCTGGATCAGATGAGGTTTGATGTTAAGAAGGCACTTGTCTCAGGTTAACAGTACTGCTCTCTTTGGAAGGATTGACACTTAGTCCTGCTGCTCACAAACCTGAGCTGTGCTACTGCTGAGACTCATGTTTCAGAGTTATCATTGCACCGGCAACAAGAGGCAGTAAAGTCCCACAAATCCAAACCCTAAGCAGACAAAATGTTTTTCTTCCACTTTTCCAGTTGTGTAAGTGTTTGGGATCACTAAACTGGCCCTGATCACCAGTGTGAAGTCCAGTTAAATATACTAAGTTATCTTTTGTGTTCAGTATCAGCATGGTAGGAGGGAATCAGCCTCGTGATCACAACCACCCAACCCAGATCTCTGCACAGGGCAGTGACGGTCCCTCCTGTGGTATGACACCAGACTGAAAAGTGCTGGAGCAAACGTCAAATCCTGTTAGGTCAAATTGTGATGAAGGTTTTGCAGGGCTGTGTCATGTTCTGTTTGACAAAACGACATCTAGCAGAGCTGTTACCTCAGTTACTTTGTGAGTTGTCCTGTTCAGCCCACCTGCTGAGCAGTACAAACAGCAGAGGCAGACGTTGTTACTCCCAGTGAGGTTGTTGGTTACCTGGATGAACTCAGAAAAAAGTTCCGTTTTTAGTTTTGTTCTGAAGGAACCTGGATTCTTTTTATACAGTTGTATCTTGTGTGATGTTTAGCAATCCTTTTCTGACTGGAAGGCTGGATTTGCTGAGATTCCAATATCATATCCTCTTCCCATCTCAGAAGAGTGCCAAATGTGTGAATATGTAGGCTGTCTCTTACTCCTTGCTATTTTTTGGCAAAATAAATTTTAAAGAACAAAATTCAATGAAATTCCTAAACTTCTCTTCGGCTATGTTTATTAGCACTATTTTCTGTCTTCCAAACTTTACATTTTCAAACTGATGTCTTGTTGTCCAGACCCATCCAAGACAGGACATTGGGAACAAGAAAAACTGAACAGCTTTGGTAAACAAACATTGCTTTGTGTCTCTGAAAAGTGTTCTCTTGCACATGGGATGATTTAAAATAAAAAGTGTGTTCTGGGGCAGCATTTTCTGGGAGGTTTGCACTCTGTTGCAACCAGCACTAGGATGGTTCAGCTGCAGAAGGGATCCTTCTCAAAGGGGGAACTTTTAGACTTTAATCATTAGATAAACACATTACTTTACAAATGTCTTTCAACCATGATGTAATAGAATATGAAGTTCATGTGGAAAAGGAAGTAGAAAAATGGTGACATAATAGTTGGAGTGTTCCAAAGCTGCATGAAAGGACAGACAAATAGAAGTCAACTCGTGGGAGCAGTGTCTGCTTGAAAAATACTAAAAGTTTCATATTTCAAAGGAATAGAAAAAATAGGGACGGAGATGACAGAGTCAAGATCAAGCCTTAGTTAAATTTGTTCTTTCTCACTGGGATCACACAAGTGAAAATTTGTAGCAATAGTGCCTTTTCCACCTTTTTAATTGCAATGCTGGAGCAGCATCGATTAGCTCCTCACAGTTTAAGAGCTGACCTGACACCGAGCCAGCAGTTGCCACGGAATATTTTGTCACTTCACCTGTTGAGAACATTTTAATAAATGTCAATTGAATCCCACATAAAAAGCCACAATTCGAAGAGGAAAATGAGAAAACAGTGTTTGAAGACTTGTCCTCCTGCATCAGATCAGTTTCTATCAGCCTTAGTGGTGTAATCTCATGTCTCTCCCCTGACACAACTTCAGGCCATTCCCTCGGTCCTGTCACTGTCACCACAGAGAAGAGATCAGTGTCTGCCCCTCACCAGGAAGCTGTAACTGCAGTGAGGTCTCCCCTCAGACTCCTCCAGCCTAAACAGACCAAGTGACCTCAGCTGCTCCTCAAATGGCTTCTGCTCAAGGCCTTACAGATACATAGATATGTGTCCTTATAGAAATATACCCTTAGATATAGACTCAGTGTATGTATTTTCAATCTACAGGAATTCCTGCTTTAACTTGATAGGTGGGCATCTGCCAGAGAGTTTGGATTTGGTGTTCATTGGCACTTCCTGAAGTGCTTGGAAACCTAATAATCATACTTTGTCTAAGATTTTGTTTGTAAGGTGATTGTTCTTTCTTTCTGCTCCCATCAGTAAGAAATCTCAGTAACAATCTTGCATGCAAAACCTCTTTTTTTGCCTTCTCCCTCTGCCCACCACCCACAATTAAAGACTTGACTATCCATGGCTAACATATAAAATTAAGAGAGTGACTGTCGCTTAATGATTTTATGAATGGTTGCCTACCAGTGTAATAACTAATTATCACTTTTGTCTTTCAGTGAAAGTAATTATATATGTCAGCTTTAACCAGTGCACTTCCATAGCTACATTTGAGAAGCAGTGATGGTTAAAAGGGCAGGGATACCACATCCTTTTCCACTTACAGATGGAATGTACAGATTTGAATTGCACTCACCTCTCCCTTCCTGGAAGAGTTGTCCTCCTAAAAACATCCCCATACAACATCTAGAGGCGCTGAATATGAAAAACTCAAATGCTGAAAATGTTGGCACCTCACTCCCTAGTGGGGAAAACTTATAAAATATGACCAAGTGCTCTGGGAACAATGGGTGATTTAGATTCCTTCAAGTTGGTGACATAATCACACAGAAAGACGTGGCACTGCCAATTTTTCAGGCATTTAATATCAAATACTCACAAACCGATTAAAACTGAAATTGCATCCCTAATTATCAAATACATCTCATCAGTTTCTGTCACTCCCAACACAAGTGTGAAAAGTTGGCAGAGTTGGAGCACTTTACTGCCCTGTTTACTGATAGGCAGTCTTTATGAATTTACCTCTGGAGAGGAAAAGACTTCTGACTTTTCCAGTGCTACATCAGCTTCTACCTTCTACTGCATACAAATACTATTCCTGATGCTTTATTATGAAGTGAACTGCTTTAGAAGTCACCATCACTTTCATGTGGGTAACAGTGCTGAATGATTAAATCCTATTGTCTGCACTTTCTATAAAAATCATTAAAGTGGAAAAGAGCTACCTCTAAATTGAAATTCTGTCTTCAAGGTCATTACCATTTTACCTCTTCTGCCTTGTCAGACACATACTGGTGTATACTCTAATGGCAGAAAAACATATCCAATTTTCAATTAAAAAAACAAAGCAATACAATCTCTGTCAAGTCAGAAAATGGGAAAATATCCATCAGCACATTGCTTTCACAACCTTTAGCTTTTGTGTCAATGACCCATAAAGCTATTCTCGAAGATCAGTCTGATTCTGTATCCTTCAGCAGAATAATCCCCAAAGCAGAACGTGAAATGCAGGGAGGCATATGTTACCTAAAGCTCTAATTGTTCACCTGTTCCTTATTCTCATTGCTGTTCCTGAGTACTGATTATAGTGATATCAGTGAGATTTTAACAGTTTTGGTGGGTAATATCTGATTCAGCACTTAAATGGAAATGATCCCGTGCATTCGCTGGCATGCACCAGCAGCTGATTTTTTCTAGTATTAAATATGGATTTAATAAAGTAAAGAAAAATAAAACCATCCAATGCCCTCACTCACCAACTCTGTTTCTGCAGAAAATTGCTGGAGCACGTTCAGTGGAATTGGTATATCTGAGGTGAGAAATACCCTTTGTCAGTCTCGCAGAGTAATCAATCAAGACCTGAAGTGTCCTGTGCAGATGCTCCATACCACAGCACTGGCTGGATATAATTAGATAAACCATACACCCATTTTACTTGTACCTAAAGGAACAGCCTGAGGGAACTCACTCTCACATCTTATTCTGTCTCTTAAAATCAAAGAATACTGAGGAGAAGCTGAACTATACAGGAAGGAATAAAAAATTAAAAAAAAAAAAGGAAAAGGAAGGCCATCTTTGAGTTTGTCTCAAGACTTAACTTGTGTATATGCACACATTCAAATGAAATAAAATTCTATATGCTTGCCAAGGTCAATGTTTTCTGTGAAGGAAAATTCTGACCTCTACTATCTCAACAGGCATAAAAGAAAGCATAACCCTTGGAGTGAATTACAGCTGTTGTAAAAGCTAAGTAATTGGTGAATAGCAAATGGTGACAGAGTGCATTGAAGATGTACTTAAGATCTCTGAAAATCTGAGAAAATAAACCCCAGAATTATTGCTGGTATGACTCTCCTGCCTTAGCATGATTCTTTATTTTTCAAATAACTGTCTCCAGGTGTTCAAACTCTTCCTGTAAATGATGAAAGGTCCTTACCTGCATGGTTACATGCTCGAAAAATGATCCACAAAACGATGCAGAGCTTACTAAAGCATTTGTAGTAGGGGTCCTTTCAAACATGCACAGTTTGGCCTACCTTTCCTCCATCAAAGTTCTTGGGGATTTTGCCATGATTTCAACAGCAAAGGTCTTGTACTTCCTGTCAAAAGGAAGGAGAATCAGACTGGTGCTGATAACTCAGAAATACTCCAGTTGTGAATTCATACGCATTTCTTCACAACTGAGTTTCTAATCAGTAAATGGACTTCTTGGCCCATGTTGGCCAGTGTATGGAGCTCATGGTCCACAGTGATTGTTCTGTCCTGTACCCAATTCCTCTTCACCTTTCTGAGCACCCTTGGGCATGATCAGGTCATGAACTCTGGAGCAGGTGAATTTTTCCTTTTATCCAGTCCTTTTTGCCTCTTCATATCATGGTTACAGTAAGGAAATAAATGTTTTTTCATACTCAAAAAGTCTCTAATATCTTCTCCAATCAACATAGTTTGTCTCTCACTATCAGTTGTTGTGAGTTTAATCATCTGGAATGGACTTAGTGTTGTGAGGAATGTTTGAATTTAAATCATTCCACAGACATCTCTACAAGTAGTATGACAGCAGGAAAGATAATTTCACCTCCGGCTGTGTTGGTTCCCCTAATCTGCCCAAAAACCCAATAATGCTGATGTGCCCCACAGAGACACTCTTTGGCTTGCAAGAGTAAGTTTTTAGAAGATTTATTGTGTACAGATTTCACGAGGCAGTAACTAGACTGATAGCTATGGGATTTATTATTTATTCTTATTGAATTTCAATATCTGGTAGCACAAGCATGTGAGGAAATGGAACTTGACTCTATAATACAGTTTCTTAAACTTTAGCATTTGATCCAGACTAAAGTGATTATTTCCAATGGGCTACATTTTGGTTTGGATTTGTCTGGGTTTTTTATTTGGTTGGTTATTTTGTTGGTTTGTGGGGTTTTTTTGGTGAGTGATTTATTCATTTCTCTTGTGAGTGGGATTCAACATTTGTTTGTTGGAACGTGGAGATGGTTGGGTTGAGGTGATTTTTCATGTTTGGATTTTTCTGTAAGGCATGTTACTTTCAGTATTCTATGAAAAAATGGTACACAGCAAATCTGCTGCAATGACCTCCAAACATTCAGAATGTAGCAAGGCCTTATAACAGCTGGTTATTTAAAATGCCATTTCACATGCAGCTACCACGGTTAAAACAGAGATGAACAGGGTTATTTCTGGAGTGGCTGCAGAGCAGCTGAGATCACACCTGGCCCAGTCTGCAGAGGAGTCTAAATATTCCCAGACATCAACCAGCTGTGGCTTCTTTCTGGCATTATGGCTTTTTACGGGTCTGCTGCTCACAGCAGGACCTGTTTCTGCTTAAATCAAGGCCTGACTTACCTGTTGACAGTATTGAATTGGAACCAATGTAATCTTCACAAAATGCTTGAGTTCTTTGAAGTCTGTGCACATGGAAGGATTTTTTCCTTCTTTTTTTTTTTTCCTTTTTTTTTTTTTTTTTTTTTTCCCAGACGAGTATATTGGTACTTGTTTATTGTCAGATTTATCTTCCGATTTTTACGGTCTCCCTTCCCAACTGCATGCGATTATCACCTCTTTATGCTAATGCTCTCCCTAGCTGCCTGTATTATCACCCCTCCATTTATCTTCTCAGCCTGTGTGATCTACGGTGCTCATTAGCTTCCTATTCTCAGATCCCTTTTTGCCTCCTCAGCATGCCAGATGACCCTTTTATCACCCAGCTATGTTTCACAATCAGCCCAGATAATGCTTCATACTTCCTCACCATTCCTTAGCTTACATTTTTGTGCTGCCTATTACTTTTTGCCATTCATTTCTCCCCAACAAGGCTTGTTTTAACGCTCACCCAATTACACCAGGTTTTTTTGCTTAGTGCTGGATCAGTTGTCTTCATTGCCTGGGTAGTACTTTATTGATTTCCATGGTTCAGTGTATCAGAGTATATAATTCCTAGCAAATTTCTTTCTCCATCAAGTTTATTTTCTCCACCCTCTTCCCAGTCTCCTCTTCACACCAGACTCCATATTCATGAGGCCAGCAGTACATTAACTGCTTAACTCATTGATTCTTGCACCTTACAAAGTGCTTCATCCATAACCTCACACATTCTGCCTGAATTCAGCCAACTTGTAATTCCTGCTCCGGATATGGCTACTTAGAGCACTTCTTTAATGTGTATTTTAGACAATTTATATGCCTCACTTGATACTTTTGCGTCCACCACATAAAATGTTTTCAGCTCATTGGCTCCAAGGTACTTAAACTTGTATTTCCCAAAGCTCCTTTCAGGTTTTATGATTGCTCATGTTAAATAATAAACTTTTAAAAAAGAAGACAGTTGTTGTGGTTGTTTTATCCTAAAGATCTTTTCATTAACAACATGACTTTGAGGAGCTGGGAGACTTGTAGACTGTTATACATTAATCCTTTTCAAAAAGAAGCCTTCCTTATTTCTGTGTAAACCCCCTTCAGCCTCATGGGGGTTTTGATAAGATAACTGTTCAGATATCTATAAATTTAATCTTCTGTATAAAGTTCCAATTGTCATGTGCAAAAAAGGTCTGGATATTGCACAAAAAACTGTAACCTATAGAACAGGATGACAGAATAAATGGAAAAGAAGGTAAATTAAAGACATTTTTGGATAAGCGCAGCAGTTGGTGAGCCATGAAGTTTACATACTTCATGGGGTATAGAACTACAAAGAATAATCCCAGGAATGGTAAGTGGGGCTTTAGTTTTCCTGTTATTTTAAAATATTCCCAGAGTGGTTGAAGTTCTCCAAATTCTGGATTATTCAGGAATGTAGTAATTGCCACAAATTCTTCTTGGGAGCTTGTCTTTGTATAGCTACCCTAAAATATCTTTTGAATCTCTTTGTTTTAAGAATTCTTCTATGTTTGATCAGCCTCCTGGATTTGGCAAACTGCTAGGATTATAGAAAGGACATGGTTGAGACAATTCATAATTTTACTGAAGAAATGAGTAAGTTCTGCAGCAAAAGAGAGTCCAGCAGTAGAAAAAAGTATTGACTGAATGGCTCCAAATTGGAGATAATTCCTTTCAGTTTCAAACTTTTGACTCTGTGCACACACTAACAGTCCAGTCACAAATTGATTTCAGTATGTCTCATTCCTCTCACCAAGTACAATCAGAATAGATGGAAAATTTTTGCTACAAAGCATGTAGGAGGCTAAATCCTGCATAGTTAGGGCTGGACTATATGGTTGTAGATATTTTTATAGTGTCCTATATTCTCTGCTGTTCTTTATCCAGAGGCAGACTAACAGGGGTCAAGAGGGTGGCACAGAAGTTTAATAGTAATATGTTCATCTTCTCTTCCTGTCAGACAGGCGACACGTGGGGTTTTCTAGTCATTTTCATCATTAGTCACCTGGAATATGTTGCAGTTTTCTTAGAGAGAACCATTTGATTCTGTGATTGTGATGATTAGGAAGAGAAGTTTTAAAAATCTTAGTTCATCAAAGGGGATAACAGTTTGAGGCTGTTGTTTTGATGTCAGCATTGAAGCATAGACAGGATGACTGCAGAGAGCAGTTGCAATCCAGAGGTGTATTACCACTGGGGAAGAAGGAAATCAGAATCTTTCAAAATTTTATAAATATTGCACTGACTTAGTGCTTAGAAGCACTGTTGGCACTTTTACAGGCTGCCCTCGGTGGTAGAGACCAGCCTAACCTTGAGGCTATTTTAGTTCCAAGTTAGGCTGTTGTCCTGGAGACTTCTGTTTCAGGGTAACAAGGAGGTAAATTAAACCTGGTTCTGAAATTGGCAGTATTTTTATCATCCCAGGAGGCAACCCCTTACATCTGAAGGAAACAGCTAAATCATCTTATCATCTTTAGTCGTTACTCTTATTACTGCCATGAGAAGATCTCCCAGCCATTGTAGATGACCTCACGAGTATTGCTGTGCAAAGGAAGGATAAAAGCAAACCTCGTGTTTTTCAGCTACTGGGTGCTTTCCCCATCAGAGATGTCATGAAAGGGCTGTGGTGCTACACCAGAAGCTTACTAATTTCTTCCTGGAAGGACTAGCATATGCAGAGAAGATGCACTCACGTGTGCATCGCTCTCTATTGCAGTGGAAACTTCAGGTGTTTCCCTCCCTTACCCAGCTGGTGATGAGTAGCAGCAGTGCAGTCTGTTTGGGCAGGAAGTTGACTGCAGAACTTAAAATCTGACATAGATGTGTTATCAACTTCTTATGCATTTCCCTATGCAGAGAAAATAGAAAAGAGGACATCTGCTGTTGTAAATCTGTGATTTTCTCATCAGCCACAGTCTTTCTGAAATTAAAGGTGAAAGTTGCAGAAGGGAGGTGCTTTGCCTAAGTTGGGTTTTCTTTTCCCCCTTGAAATAAATGCAGGTCATGGTTAATGAAGTGCATATTTGTATATGGCTGAAAATCACTGCAAATTCCCATTTCATTCATACATATTATTTGATTTCTCACATTAGCCATGGATTAGTAAGTACCTGTGGGACTGCTCTAGTAGACAAAGGTTCGTAAATCAAAACAGAAATTCAAATGTGTTTTGATCCCTGTTGCTTCTCCCAGTACATACATATATTTCCTTCAGAAGTGTCACACGTACAACAGCATTAAAGAATTTCAGTTAATGTTACATATTTGAGCATTAAATATGTGTCTAGTTCTTATCACCATGTAAAATATATAAAGGATCAGATGGAAACAAATGGAAATTGATCTTGACAGAAACTTATTTTTTATACAGCTTGTTGTAATAAAGATGACTTTTTACTGGAAGGGATCTGTGGAATAATTCACAGGCTAATGTACAGGTCATGCAGTATTAGAACCTGCTCCAGCTTTGCTCTCATACTCTTATTGAATATTCGATATTGTTGAATATTGTTATTCATAGATGCTGAGATTCACAGCTCAGTTAGAGGACATGTAGCTATATTACAGACCTGTGGGGCTCTGAAAACATAAGTCAAGAGAGTGGGGAACAAAACTGCTTATTCATGTGCCATTCAGCCTTTAACATCCTTTGAACTTTCTGACTTAGAGATCAGCATTTTGTACCTGTTGACGTGCTCATCTTATTGATAGGAATCAATCCTTTGTGCGTGGAGAGATGCTGGAGCTCATTGTCTCACCCGTGGGCAATGTTCTCAGACTTGGGGGCAAATGAACAGCCACGTGCTGCATCAACGCCACTATCAAAAGCAGAGAATATAAAGTTACTTGCTTCCAAGCACTCTGGTAAGAAGATGAATTGCCACTCTGCCAAAGGCTTCTCAAAATTATGTTGCGACTCCAGCCAACCCGTGCCATTTGAATCTTTTCCATCTTTTGTTCTGCTGACTTTCCTAAACCTTTTTTTTCCCCCAAGTTATATCACTGGTGACCCTGTTGTACGTGGAGGCTGTATAATGCATGTTGTACACAAGATAAATCCATTTGGTATGTGACAAAGATAGTGTAGAACAACACCCCAATGGAGTGGAATTTTTCCAGTGTGCTCTTCTGAATTTTAACTCTGCTCCCATGGAAGCACAGGGAACATTTGCCTTTAGCATTAGAGAGGTGAGAACAGATTAAAACAAGTAAGTTGTTTTATTAATTAGGCAGTTGATTTTTCCAAGTGTTCTAAATTCAGTTTAGGCTGCTGTGTGGAAAAAAAGAAAATATGTGAATAACCATAAAGCTTAAGGAAAGGTACCCATTTAAAAAATCAAAAGCTAAGCATGCATGAATACATCCTACAAGCCAAGTTTTTAAAGTATAACATTGTGTAATGGTGCAACACGTGCATAAAATTACACCACTTCATCGTGCCCATGTTTTTTCAATTAAAGAAATCAGTGCTCTATTTGAAAAGTCTATAGCACAGCTAAACACATGCAAATTAGGTTCCTGTTTGCCATATAGGGCCTCTTACTCTGACCTTTGCACAAGAGGTGATACATGCAACATCCCAGGGGTGTAGAGAAATGTTTTTATCCCTTTTCTGCAGAAAACTGCCTGAGGTGTGGAGCAACCAGGGGCCAACTCTGGAGTGCTCTAACAGAAAGTCCAAACCTGCAGACTGGGTATGTTTAGCTTCAAACAGGTTTTGTATTTCCTAGGCCTGAAAATTCAAATAACTGATAAAGGTTTTCTGTTTGTTTCCAAAACTGCCTGTCCTGAGAAGTGAGTTGACAAGTCTCACTAGATTTCTAGGTGAGATGGCACCTCAGTCCTGAGCAGTATTGTCACAGCTTTACACGTCATTACAGCAAACTCTTTATAAAAAGGAAACCTGTCCTGGCAGCCATCTCTGAGACAGAAAAACAAAAAAAGGCTCCCAGTGTGCTTAGTATTTCCTGTTGGTTATTTCTAGCTGGCCTTTGTAACTGCTAGAATATCTTTTTTATTCTTATTTCCGAGGGGACCGATTTTCCTCATACAATTTTTAGAGCCATGGCACTGCAGCCTCCTTTCTTAGTTACCTCTTTCACCTGGAACCAAACTACTGAAATGCCAATATTAATGCACCTGACAGATGGAAAATCAATCTAACCCCATGAGGCACAAGCAATCTGTGGCAAAGGAGGAAGGTGAGCTTTAGTCACATCTTTTTGCCTGTCCTCTTTCTTCTCTTCTTCACGCCAGGGAGGCCTCTGAACACGTTTCATCCAGGTAAGCAGGAACTGTCTTCAATGCCTGATATCAACCTGACATTTTTCAGTTTACAGGCAGATCAGTGCAGCAGAGCCATGCAGTTTGCAGATGGATTTAGAAACAGAAACGTGGCCGTGCTTCACGAAAGTGCAGCAGATGCAAGTGTATGTTGCTTCCTTTAAATTTCCCGAGTACCGTTGTGCTCTGGGAAGTTGATCACATCTAACTCTTTAAAATAAACCTCCTTATCCTTCCTCTGACAAGCTTGATTTGTGTTTCAGAAAGAGCATTTACACACTGTTATTCATTCACATCATCTCGCAGCCATCAGGTGATAAAGGGCTTCTGAAAACCATTGACCTGTTAGTGCTTTGAACTGACAACTTGAGGTTAAAGTCTTCTTATCCTACTCACAATCTCCCTCCGTTACTGGGATTGTTTGCAATACAATCAGCAGGAATTAACTGATACCTGTCCAGACCCAGGCACACACACAGAGCAAAAGGAATTCAGGAGTGAGCTCATACACGGATGAAAATAACCGGGATCTTGTTGACACTGCTCACTTGTTTGACCCTTCAAGCTGACAGGCGTTTAGTTTCCCTGGGACTTGAAAATCGACATTGAATGGGATTCCCCATGAGCTTTACGTTCTTTGGCAGGTAACCAGATGATAAGCTCACTCTGTGTCTGGTAAACCCATTTCCACACTACATTAGGAATTTATCAAAGCAAGTCGAATCACTTCTCTACAAAAATGAAGGAATCTTGAGAGAATTTTGTGTCCGCTCCTTTAGTTCTTCTTCTGTCTCTCATTAGGATTTATAATTTGGCAGAGTATTTCCTTGAACTAATATTAAATTCACAATGTGACTTCATCCATCATAAAAAAATACATATATTTCCTTTTTTTTCTTTGAAACAATAACTGTGGAATCACTGTACTATAGAGCTCAAGTAAATTGAAGCACTAAATTGCCATGTATGTAATTCACAGCTATATGTCACATCTCTGCAAACTAATCTCAAACTACCCTCAGATCATTGTTAGCAACAGAACTTTATGACTTTACATTTTCTTCTGAAAGCAGCTCTATTCTGTATTACAGGAAATGGTGAAAATGTAAGATTTATTATTCATATCTTAATAGATTTTTGGCTTTTTCAAAGTCTTGTAAATGACATTATTTTAATATAGTAATTTCAGAAAGAAAAGAAAAGAAAGGTAACCTACACATGAGTTAGTGAATGTGCTTCTTTAAAGCGTGGTTTGCCAGCATTCACTGTAATTTCAAATACTTGGCTGTTTCCATGGTATTTTGCTGACTAGAAAATTCCCATGTTCATTTTGTCTGTAAATCTTGCTTGGAAAAGATGTTTCACCGTTTCTTAGTTTTCAGAATTTTCCAGAGAATGAGCAAATATTTCAAGAAATGTTTGGTTGTTTTGTTTTTATCTGTGTGCGTGAGAGCACGTTTGTGTGTGAAGCTGTATGTTATGTTTTGTTTTGTTTTGTTCTGTGGCAAGCAGTCTTGTCAGACTAGACAAGAAGGAATTCGATCATTGAGTCACCCAAAGTGACTAACAGAGGGCAGGTATAGATTAGAAATTGTTCCCTGTGAGGGTGGGGAGGCCCTGGCACAGGGTGCCCAGAGAAGCTGGGGCTGCTCCATCCCTGGCAGTGTCCGAGGCCGGGTTGGATGGGGCTTGGAGCAACCTGGGATAGTGGAAGGTGTCCCTGCCCATGGCAGGAGGTTGGAACAAGATGGACTTCAAGGTCCTTTCCAACCCAAACCATTCTGTGATTCTATGAACAGTAAAATTGTCAAAACCAATGCAAGTGTCCTCCAATCTCCAGCAGAGTAGGCACATTTTCTCATTTCACTGTGGGAGGAAGAAGGCGATTGAAAGGACAAATGGAAGATTGGGAAGGAAATAGGGAAGAGCCTTATAAGATAAGATTTGTAGACCCCAGCACAGCAACGAATCCTTCAGATTTTGCATTGCTTCAGCCCATTCTGCCCTGCCCCAGTAGTGGCTTCCATTCCACACATTCAATTTGTCTTAGTGTTTTGGCAGGTTTTTTAGGGATCTGAAATTGCTGCACAAGAAGTGCTGTATTAGCATTGCTGTCCTAAGGAAGTTCTTATTTCACCTGATGCTTGATAGTACTTTATAAGGAGTTTCTAAACAGTTAATACATAAGGAATAGATTAGAGAAGTTTGCTGAATGAATTACTGCAATCTCAGCAGGAGATGCATGCACTCTGGATTGTGCTCCTTAGCAATTAAGGGTTCTTAAAAATTAGAGAAGGCTATTCTCTAATTAAACCTATATCAATTATATGAAATTATAAAATATGCATGAATACATTACAATGTGTGTATTACACGGTTGTTTGGGCTATGGTAGGGTTTCTATGACAGAAGTAGAGGGTGCTGACAGAAGCACTTTGTGGCAAGGAGATGATCAGCACTGCTTTGAAGTGCTCTGTAAAGCAAGGCCTTAATTCCTCCGTCTTTTTATTCCTTTTTTTTTTCCCTGGCTTTGACAATCTGGTCCCTACTTCAGGCAAAGATCAGTTTTATGGCAGAAGCAAATGTTGTATTACGAACTGCTGGAAGGTTTGCCTTTTCTATCTTAAAGCATCAAATCAGGCTCTTTTGGTTATTCTGAATCCTTACAGTTCCAAAATCTGTTCACACTTACTACTTTTCAACAGCTTTAAGCCATGTTTTACCCATTTTCTTCTTTCAAGCTATATTTTTTTTTTTTTTCCTTTGGCTTTTAAATTATTTTTTTTTATTCTGTACCTTGTCTTCTTGCCCTGGTGGCTTTGTTTTGTGGCTTAAACCTTCTCAGTGACTTTCCCTCATAACTCAGATTTTTCTGAAAAGGCTGATTTGTCAACGGTAGAAAGAAAATGTGCTCATTCCTTAGTTTAAAACAGCAAATCTGGAAGATGACCATGATTTTGGGTTGGCAATGATGCCAAGTACCTCCTCTATGCACTGTTACTTAATTGACAAACACTGCACAGCTGGAAGTGATTGAGAAGTAAAAATTACATTGCACAGCACAATTGTTCATTGCTTCTTTCAACGTTGCTTGCACAGATACGAGATCTTGAAAACTGTGGAAGCTACAAAGTCTGTGGCAGTGGAATCTGCCCGCCCTTAATGATCATCTTGAAGGAGGGAGACTCCACAACCTCCATCATATAGCTGGATATCTCACGTTATATTCATCCTTACCTAGTGGCTACTACATGTGAGGTCTTTAAATATGTCTACACATCAGAGAATAAAAAATAAATCTTTTTATTAAATGTTACTGATTTCCTATAGTTCTCCAATATTTTATTTCTAGTACCCTGTAAAGGAGTCCTTCAAATGAATGTATTTCAAGCACAGCATTCATTATTGTAGGCATATTTTTCAGATCTGAACTTAGTTCTGATTTATCCTGTCTGCTGTTTGTTTTCTTTGTTGCCCAGGATATTGCCTGTACAAGTAAATGTGTCAATGTGCTTCCTTGCAGAAAAGCTGTGATGAGATGCTAAAAATGTCCTTTCCAGACTGAGTGTTAGACACACTAGGTATTGCATATATTGCGATTTTTATTCTTTCACAATTAATGAGCAAGCTATTCTTCCCTTTGTATGTAATGCAGATAACAGGGTACTTCTTATTAAACTTTTCCTATGGAGAAGCCTCTATGTGTGCTTTGAATTTGGAAAGGATCCTGCCTTTCAAAAGCTGCTGCACTTTTCTAGTTGGCAGCAAAATTGGCCTCAATTTTAAGCCTCTTCTCTGCAAAATAGGTTAAGATTTTCTTTACATCCAAATGCTCTGTTCCTGGACCAGGCATTGTTGTGTATTACCTCGGCTAGTTAGCTGACATCGACTCTGTCACCTTTCCTGATCTCCTGGCTTTAAATTCAGCAGGGTTAAGAAATGTCTTCTCTACTTTAAGGATTTACCTCTGAGAAGATATCTCAGTGTAGGCACACATTTTTTTAGAAATGAGTTCTATTGTCAAGCACAGGGGGAGTTTCTTAAGTTTTCTTATTTATTATCTTTTCCTGTTTCTTACACACCCCTTCAACCTGAGGTTTTTATACTCAGACTCTTTCAGTAAACATTTAGTTATCTCTCTCTGACTTTACATAACTTTCTTCCATCTCATAATTCTTACTACTCTCAAAAGCTGCATCCTGGATTGGAGATTCAGTGTCTGAGATGGGGAAGATGAAAATAAGTTGGGGTTTTTTTTTTGTTTCGTTGTTTTGGTTTTTTTCCTAATTTAAATCCATCTGGTCAATACAGACTGAAGATTAAACTCGGCCTTTAATGTTGGGTTTCTGCGCTGTACAGCAGAGCTATAAATAATGGAACAAACAAGACAGAAGGAGAGAAAAAATTCTTTCCAGCATTTTTGTAGATATATCATTAATTTTTTTTTCTAAATGAAGTATAATTAATACAATTTTAGCAAAGAGAAATCTGAGAGAAATCAAGAACGCATTGAGTTCTGTGCTAGGGAGAAAAGAAGGGAAGGAAAGGAAGAAGAGAGAAAAGAAAAAGAACATACCCTCACGTCACTAAGTCCACCTAACCTGTACATCCTTCTGTAAAACCTCCAGATCTGGAG
This sequence comes from Edolisoma coerulescens, assembly GCA_013397115.1. Lineage (NCBI taxonomy): Eukaryota > Metazoa > Chordata > Aves > Passeriformes > Campephagidae > Edolisoma > Edolisoma coerulescens. Next base: position 94,179 of record VWZW01004869.1, on the reverse strand, counting down.
GCTTGAATTCTGCAGGTTTGGCTTCAGTCACCGTGTCCTCAAGCAGAGACCAGTCCATGCTGCTGGTCCTCCAGCCCGCAGCTCCTCTAGGCTGGTACAGCAACAGAGAGGCCCAGAAAGAAATCATTTACAGAGTATTTCCTTCAAGGACTCTCCATCACAAAGAGACAGTTTTTGTAGTGTTATTGAGAGTTTGAAAGCCAAATACAAAATTCCATTAGCCTTACAAATTCCGACTTAGACTTACTCCAAGTGACCTTAAAGTCACTCCTAAACCACTTCATGCACATGTGGGAACTTGAATCCCTCTTAACAGACTGTTAATGCTGTTAACAGTTTCAACTAATTACAGGAAAACATTACCTTTCAGCACTATCATCTTAAAAGATCATTTCACTGTAGATTAAAAAAAAAAATCCAATATGAAAAAAAATAAAAATCTAAGAGGATTGCAACTAAGAATTGAGCCCACAAGAGCAACTGTCCTCTTCTTTTTACTGCCCTGCTTAAACATTTGGGATTCCAAGCAAAACAGATGCAGGCAAAGATGTAACTTCTTAACTTGGACTTATCTTTTTGCATGCCAACACTGTTGTCCCTATACTCTGTGCTAGTAAAATGTGAGTACATATAAGCCAGAGAATAATCTCTCATTACAAAATTGCCTTTTTAAAAAAAAATAAGTTTAGTCATGATCTATTTCTAGAAAAAGCAGTGTTTTCATACAGTATTTTATCTAATTTAATAGCTAGGGTAAGTTCCAGTCAGAGTGTTTGGTGGAATTTTGTTGGCTATTAGCTCACTTGCTCTCTCTGCTGTACTGAGGAGAAGCTGTGTGAGCAATTTGTCAGGTGAAACTAAACACCAGTCGGAAAGTTTTGTCGGTAGAGGCACTCAAATGAAAGGTGAACACCTGTCACTTCATTTTGTATTTTGTAGTCCATTTCACTTGGATTAGTGTCCATCTCTTTTGGGACTGCTGCCTTCAGGATCTCAGAAGGCATCGTTGTGATTCTCCACTCAGTCCAGAACCCAAAACTATCAGTGACGTTAGCAAAACATTAATGACACAAGTGATCTAACTGAAAACAGCATGGTGGTTTGCACAATCTCATCCTAAAGCATTTTTGTTTCTGTCCACTGAAGCATGTGAAGTTCAGATGGAGCTGGATTGAACTGTAACATCTGTTCTGAAACCACCTATTCTTGCCACTACCCTCACACTGCCCTCTCTGAGACCATGAAAACATATCACACCATCCAGACTATTCTGCATTACTTACAGTTTTCCTGAATGTGTTTATTTGTGTTTGTTTGGGGTTTTTTTTCCACACTGTTCCTCTGCATACAAATTTTAAATGTCCAATTGTGTATTATGACATTTTACTTAAGGGCTTTATTTTGTAATCCTGAAAAGAACTTAAATTTATCATCTGTTTAAGAGGACTGATAAAGAGACAATAGAGAGCAACATTTTATTCTCTCCTTTTCTGCAGAGTTGCTCCCTGGTCGTGGCCCTCTCATTTGTGTTGCTCATAACTGTCTGAAACTGGTCATCCAAATATGAGTCGGTTTTTAATGCTTTTTGTCTCTCCTACTAGAAAGGCAATAAAGACATATGGAGCAGGCTAAAAAGTACTGGGTATTGACTGTTTTAAATATGAATATCCACAGAAGACTCTATTCATTTAATAGCACTATTGCTGCTGTGGCAGTAATAAAGGCTATTTAAGACTTTTCTAGGTGGTGATTTTGTTTGTTCATCCCTTCACTTTGCTTCAGAATGACAGTGTTTTTTGTCCTCAACCCATTTTGCAAGAGCTATTAAATAGCTGCAAGCATATTCCAGCAGAATCAGTGATGCTTTGATTTTTATGTCCTTGATTTATCCTCTAGAATTCCCTGAGACCACTGGGATGTGACAAACAATTCGTATTTTTGTTTTTAGCCCTGAAAATGCGTTTGTGTTATTCAGTAAAACTGGTGGTAAATTTTTGCCCTTTGTCATCTTCTTCCATCAAATCTACCTGCTGACTGTGATGCCCTGTTATGAGTTTAATCATGTGAGAGGAGAAACAAAGAGAAATATATGTGTGTGTGTATAAATACATACACAAAGAAACAAAAAAGACTCATCTGATTCTGTTCCTGCAAGTCTGGATTCAGGTCAGGAGTGACCTTTTTGCTGTCTAGATCCAAAAGCGTGGATACTCATTACTCTGGGTTCACGATACTTTCAAAATTCAGCCCTCAATTGTATGGTTTGGACTTGCCAATTTTTTAGCTCAGATTTCAGCCTTTTTGCTTTCTTTGAAGACATAAATTGAGGTAAATCCTTGGCTTAGAAGATGGAGTAAAACCTGTAATGCTGTTACACTTCTTCTCATTTACAGATGCTGACCAATTGCTAGCCAGTACTTATATTTGTTTGGATTGCCTGTGATGAAATTTATTTTTAATTGCAGGTAATTTTCTTCTACAGGAAGGGCAGAAAGGGGCACTGTGTGCTACTCCACGATGTCGTACACCTCCATGCATCTTTTTTACAGTTATAAAATGAAGGTAGAAAACTTCTGTTCTCAGCTTTTGTGGTTTCACTCCCTCTGTAAAGATACAGAATGATCAGAGTAGAAGTCAGCTGGCAACTCAGACCCGTACTGAGTTAACCATAATATGGATATCAATCCTTAAAAAAGCTCAGAAGTTTGTTTTGGCTTCTCAAGGACACCTTTTACCAAAACAAAAGCCATGTTGGCACAGCTTGAGGTGAATATTCTATTAACAATAGGTATATTCTGCCTTCCTTAGCTCCCTGCATAATAAATGGAGATGCACTTACTCTGTTCAACATCATTTGTGTTTGCAAGCAGTTCAAATATTCATCTTGCCTTGGTTTGCTAGAGCTGGTGATATGAATAGTCAGTATCAAAACTGACAGTGAGCTTTTCTACCCTTTTTCCCATTGTCTATGAGAGACCCATTTAATTGCCGCTGCAGTTGGGACTGAAATGTCTGATACTCAATAATAAAACCTTTGGTCTTGTTTGCATCTTGGATTAAATCAGTCCCAGCAAGTAATGCTGGGATCTGACTAAAAGTGTTGCTCAAGTGCAGAGGAAATAGCTTTCTGCTGGCATTATTTACCTCACTTAGGGTAAAAATGATGCTGCTGAAAAGCAACAGAATGGGTCTAGACTGACGGAAACCCCTGGGAGAAGACAAGAGATGGGCTTAAAGAATTTCCTACTCTTTTTTTGGCCCCCAGTGCACAGATGGATGCCATTGTTGTGTGACAGCTACATGAACAGGTACACAGCCATTCTCTGACATGTCCTCCTCGGGTTGTTTTTATCCCTTCTAATTTTCGTCATTACTGTCTTACTGTCCTTTACAGATTGCAGGCAGGAGGCAGAAGGAAAACGTGGGATGTTTTTCTCCAAGAGAAATGAGATCGTCATGTAAGAAGTCTCAGAGGAATGAAGTTAAACTTTAAGGTAAAGAAGTCCATCGAACAGATCTCAGGAACCCAAATGTTTAGTCTCATTTCTGTACACCCATGCAATGATTTGAAATTAAAATATCAATTCACTTAATCTCATTTTTTTCTTGGAAGGCACCATGTCCATGTAAAATTTGGGGGAATTCTCTTTTTAGTTCAGGGAATGCTGGAGTAGTTTCACAAGTCTGAGCAGTTTTGATGCAGAGACTCAAATTCCTTTTGTGCTGGACTTTATCTTTCCTTTCTTTTGCTTTTGTGTGGACCAGCTGCCCTTAAACTGCTCTTAAACTAATCAAGGCAGGTTGGCCCGTGGTCTGTGCCATAGGGAAGGAGGTGGCAGATGGGGATGAATACAGCTCTTTGTCTAATGTATATTTTCTTGTTCAGCTCGGGCATGTAGGCCCAAAACTGCAAACCAGAGAGTAAATCAAGGAATTCTTTGAATAGGGTTTAAAAGCTGCATAAAAGGAGGGAAACCACCCTGAGTACTTTCATTGTTCCTGCCTCCGTTTGCAATCTAATGCCTAGTACTTTAATCTGTCTTAATTAAGGATGTTTCCATTGAGGTGGAGAATGATTTTCATCTGTATTTTGTTAATCACATCATCATTAACTATCATAAAGATGTTTGCCTCAAACACATTAGTGGGGTTTTTTTGCCCTAAAGGGGATTGTTTCCCCTACCCATACTGAGCAAACCACTAAGTGTGGAAGAATTAACAACTAGAAAATTTATTTGGGATAAACTGTTATCTCTTTAAAAAACTTTTAAGCCTTTTACATACTGTCAAGAGACCAAGAATTAAGAAGCAGTTTGATAAACAAACATGGCCAATGGAAAAAGCAGACAAACTAAAATTGATAAACAAAATTAATAGGTTATTAAGCCAATTAGAGCCATTGTGACATCCTGCATAAAATAGGCCATAAGACTTCTCTTGGAATAACTTCTTTGTCTTGGCAAGTATCTAAGACTGAATTTGGCAATTATTTTATATTTCTGTATTCAGTCTTATTTTAAAAATTGTTTGAGTGAATGGAGAATACCCCATAGCACTTAGCGAGTTTTCTGTTTTTCACTATTAAATTATCTTCCCTACTAAAAATACAGATTTTATCTATCACCTACATGAAATTAGCTACAACTTTCATTCATTAAACCTTGTCATTAAGGAAATGACTTAAAAGGACTTCAAGAGGCTTTCTGGTCCATCCTTCAGTTTCTTGGGAGAAGCAAACCCCAGAAGGTTTCCTTGCCTCAGGGCAGGATTGACTCTATCTAAAGCATTCTTAACTAGAGTTTGTCTAAACTGTTCTTGAAAGACACAAATGATTCTGTGATGCATAATCTCCCCAGTAAATCTATGCCGTACTTTACTTATCTTCAGAAAGCTGTTTCCTGAAGCCTAACTGAAGTCTCTATTTCAGAAATAAGAGCCTCTTATCGCTTGTTCTATCCATTTTGAAGAAGGAAAACGGATTTGTTCTTTTATTCTTCCAGGTGCCTCATACAGTTGAAGACCATGTGCCTGCTCTTCCCCCCACAATGATCATCTCTCATGTGCTAGAGTCAAATTTCCTGTACTACAAGTATTTACCAAGTTCTGGATTCTGTAACCGTGATTCTGGTCTTCTTGGGAATCTCTCCATATTTCCAATGTACATGGCAAGCCAGCAGACTTGATTCTATTACCTGTAAAAGAATATGGTCCTAATTTTTACTTTATACACACCTATATACACGTGTGTATTTATTGCTAATGTTGGCCTTTTGAATTATAATAAGGTGCTTAAATCGACTACATTAGCCAAAGAGACAAAGTTCCCTTTTCTATAAATATGGTTTGTGTTCATTTGGCATAGGTAAAATCCAGTTTTCAAAGAACTGAATCCAGTTTTACTTCCTTTGAAAGAGGGACGTACTCTGTTTTGTCTCAGGACAATTCTGAAAATAAACAAGATCCAGGTTCTTAGGGAATTACTTCTTTGATGATCTTGCAGGCCTGAAGTTTGTTTCTTCCCCCATAGTGTAAGAAGAGCTTACACCAAGCTGCCATCAAGTTTAGAGAAGTGAGGGCTGCATTCTTTACTTAGAGCACCATGCAGGTGGGCTTACAGTGGCTGAGAAGTGCCAGAAATATCTGCCAAGTTCATTGAACAGGCCCACCCTCCAGCCCTTAACGTTTTTGTTATTCAACTTTAGTCATTCCCAGGATGTGCTACATTTTTATGGTCCTACATGAGCTGGCAGAGGACTGACACATCTTTGGAAAGAACTATTTCTAAGGTGAGACAAACCTTATCTGATACTTTAAATAGTACTGTAAGAGGTGAAGGAGGGGGAGAGAAAGCTTTGGAAGTTCCTTCTTTAGAATGCTCTCAATTGTGAGGGTAACTTCAGATGTTCTTGCGAGATTGTGGTCACGATCAAGGATTAGATTGAAGACAGGGTCATAGCAGGAGCAGGAATAGCAATAAAAGAGGGTGTCTGAAGCTATTTGAATAAAGTAGGCGTATTTTAAAGGAAGTATTCAAGTAAAGAAAGATGTGAAGCATAAGAAGGAAAATGAGGGGTCTGTTCTATGAAGCATCTGAATCAAGAAGAAGGATAGATGTGATATTTGGAAGTTGCTATGGAAAAGAGAACTTGTGTAATCCACAAAACTTGGTATCTCTGTAACACCTCCAGAAGGAGCTATAAACATATTTCTTCTACCTTCCCCATGCTACCTCAAAGAGATAAGCTTACCTCAGGCCATCAAATATCTTTCCCTCCCTGTATAACCTGTGACCAATTTCAAACCAGCAGCGCAGTGCATTTAAGTGTCAGAAACTTAAAAGCTGCCTGAGAGGAGATCAGGAGAAATCAATGGCAGCTCAAACTCCTGTAGTAGCAGGAGATTTGTTAGATGAAAATGCACAAGTGAAACATATCTGTCAGTGTGAACATCCCATTTCAGGGTCAGATCCTGGACTGTCACGTTTTCTGCTCACTGTTTCATCTCCTCCTACATCTAAAAGCTTTCATCTAAACTTCCCTCTTAGGGGCAGTCCTTATCTGCCAGTCTGCATAGTTTGAATCTGAGTTTTTCCCTCCTTTTGTTTCTATCGTTACCTTGATTATATTTATAGACTTAAGACCATGTTGCCCCACAGTTTTTACTCTTCCAGACTCCATAAATTTAACTTCCTTACTCTCTCATCTTTGTCTTATGATCTTCTAGTTCCTATATTGGTTTTGTTTCCTGATTTTGTATTTCCCTACATTTCTTCTGTTCAGTCAGATCATCTGTTTTTTTCATTCTTTAACCCAATTTGTTATAAGTAATTATTATTACGCTCTTCTGCTTTAAAAATAAGGAAATAGCCAATGACAGACTTTGCAAAGATGTCTGTAATGATACAAGAGGACAACGTAATTTATTGTGTATGAAGCAGAACTCTTCAAAGCTCCAATTTTTAATTTGGTCATCTATAATGAGGTTCTCAGTTATGGAGTCTCCCATAATCTCTGTGCTGAGAGCTGCTTTCACAGGTCCTTTACAGTTCATGTGTCTGTACCCGTGTCATGAAGTTTTACAAAAAGGTAGATAAATACAAGTTATTAGGATCTTTGCAGAGGTTGTCAGATACAAACATTTCATCTATATTACACACAAAACTGCAGCCATTATCTAATAGTCTCTTCCAGCTTTAAATTCAGTGAAAGGCATCAAATTTCCTTGTATGAAAACTCCCATAGTGAATTTAACAGTTCAGATATAATTTTTAAGCTTCAAAAGTTGTGATAGAAAATGTTGGTCTTCCTCTTGCTTGTTTAATGGTTAGTGAGAAGCTGATGAATTCTGGTAGTGAACCAGTTGGTGATGCCACTTTGAGGTCTTAAACATTTAGCTCAAACAGTAAGATTCCATTTTTATAATGTTGTTTACCCCTGACCGAAATCTCACTGTCAGACCAAGAAAAATTGACTTGATAAAAGAATTGGGAGGTTATCAAACGAATAAATAAAGGAAATCTTAATTAAAAGAAGTTTAATATTGAGAAAGTGTACGATTAACATTACTTCTAAAAGCATTCATTTAAAAAATATTCTTCAGAAACTTAATAAATTTGAAACAGAAAATCTCTAAATTCTTATTTATGCGATACATTTGGATCACAACCTGAAATTAAAACTGTGTGAATTAGACTACAATTTCATGGGTTTTTTTGGTTTTTGTGACATCTGACCGGCTGTGAACAACCCAAGTGTTTACATTAAAAGATTGTCTCCCTGCTGATAAACATGATTGTTTAATGATAAATGCTGAGATCTGAAATGGATGAAGCACCACCTCACACGGGTAATGCAAAAATGCCATCAGAAATGTCCTGCCCTATGTGAGGAAGAGTCCAGCAGGTCCCACGTATAAAATCAATTCCAATACCCATAAAATAAATTTCCAGACTTTGCCTGTGCATCAGATTCAAATGAAGTGGATTTTAAAGAATAATGCAGAGACTACAGTGGATAGGTGAAAAAGCAGTGTGTGGCAGACTTGAGTTCTCCTGTCACCACTTCATGTCAGGAATCTTTGAGAGATGTCTCTGTCCTTTTACCTGTGACCTTTACAAAACTGGGAGTTAATTTATGAGAGTCAGGAAGCATTATTATCACTATTGGTTCATGTAGATCTGAGACTTATTTAACTAGAACAAATAATAGTCAAGAAATTAAAATCATAGAATAGTAGATTCATGCAGTGGTTTGGGCTGGAAAGAAACCTTAAAGACCACCTCCTTCCAATCCTCTGCCATGGGCAGGGACACCTTCCACTATCCCAGGTTGCTCCAAGCTCCATCCAACCTGGCCTTGGACACTTCCAGGGATGGGGCAGCCACAGCCTCTCTGAGGACCCTCTGCCAGGGCCTCACCACCCTCACAGAGAAGAATTTATTTTAAGTAAAGAACTTCACTTACAGTCTCCTTTCAAGAAGTGCCTCAAGTCTGCTGTATTTGAACAGAAAAATCAGCTCAGGTCATTCCCAGGAACTCAGTAATACAGTTTGTCGTTGATCTTGGGCCCCGTTGGCTGTGCAAGGAATACCCAATATTAATATTGATGAGAGCAGCACAGCACCGTGGAGCAAGGAGCATAAGGAAAACACTGAGTGTCTGGTTGAATACAGAGCACTGATGATTTGATTAAAGCAGTCATTTGTTTATGGGATTTAGTTTTATTTGGATGGTAAATTCTGATAGATGGGCTGTCAGGTTGATAAGGTTACTTTCTTAGTTTTATTTTAGCCATAATGTATTCTATTCTAGGAGTTTAGAATATGATTGAGAACTTCAAAGTGTAAACCCCTTAGAAGACAGTGAAGGGTGAAAGACATGGAAAGGTGCAAATTGGTTCATGGGTGAAGCCCAGGGTGGGGACTCAGGAGATCTGGTGCATTTCTGGTTCTGGCACACTTCTCTGTGACTCTCAGGATGACACTTATTTGTCTGTGTGTCACTGTCCATTCAGAAATAGAAATAATCATCCTCATATCAGCCAAATCCTTCTTCTTTTCCCTTCCATATTACAAAACCATTAGAGCAGGACGATGTTTCAAGATGTGTTTGTGCCTTACCCATCACAGGGAGTCCTTCAAACACTTCTGTAGTGCGGGTGCAAATTGATAAATGCATCCACCTCACCCTTTCTGGAAAGGATCTTAATTAACAACATTTTTCAGAAACCTCAGTATTTTTCATTGGTGTAAGCACAATCAGGCTTTAAGGACAGGAAAAGAGAAAATAAGGACACTTTAGAAACAGATGTTGAAAACCGTAAGTGGTGTTAGAGGAAGGCAGCTTTACGTAGGAAACTCGAGTGAAAAGAAGCTCTCTGACAAGAAAAAGACTTCCACATGATACTTTGGTTTCTTTTTCTGGTTTTGGTAGCACTTTTTCTTAATAGTTTAATTACCAGGTTGATTAGAAAGAAGGAATTTGTGTTCATTAATGGCACTTATAAAAATCATCTTTTCCTTCTTGGTCTCTGAATGAAAGATGGTCTCTGATGCCAGCTTAACTATGAGTAATTGAATAAAAGACCAAAATATACTACCTGGTAATGGAATCATTATGGTCTGCAGAATACACATATAAAATCAGCTGAAATGTGTTTCTTCTGCTTTAGAAAACCAAAGTTTTTTATAGATTATAACTTTGCATCTACAGAGGAATATTTTTATTCATTATGAAAATGTCACATTAATACTCTGTAGAGAAGTGTTATAATCAACGTTCAGGAGTCAGCAATTATGTGCAGTTGCTCTTTATCAATGTGCATTCTTCTGTAAGGGACTCACTACCAGAGTTTCAGTCTTAAAAGCAGCTTTCAGTATTCAAATAGAGAAAGTCCCCTCTACATCAGATGGGAGGCACTTACTGCTGAGAGTTACACACCGTGGGTTTTTTTGCATTGAACAAAGGCAGCAGGTTAGGAAACAGCAGAGCTGCTGATGTGAGGAACACAGGTGCCTCCTTACTCTGAACGTGTACAATATGTCCAGCAGTCTTGGAACTAACTCTGAGGTTGTGAGGTAACAGTGACTCAGCCAGAGCAGCCCACATCATTGCAAATTCATAAAAGTTGCAGAAAACAGAATCATACAGCTTTTTCTGTATCCATACATTGAGATCTTTATACTCAGCTTAGGGCAGCCAGAGGACAACACATTCCTTTTTCTCTCTGCTATGCAACTCACAGCTACTTTTTCTTTGAACGACTCTGTGCTCGTCGACCAGAGGAGACAGTCATGATGATTTCAGTGATATCTATGAAAGTCACCAAATCAGAGTCCAAAATCTAGTTTGGATTGATATACTGACTTATATTTGCCTTATGGTTGATGCTTTCTCATTACCTTGCTGTTTTCTTTCACTAAATGAGTTTGGTGAGTCAGTGTTTTCCCTTGTTTGGAACAATGTGATATTGTTAGAGCCCTTGGTCTGTTTTGTCTTCCGCCTTGCATTTCTCTGCTTTCTGATTGCCTGCTTTTGTGTGCACTGCTGGGTCTTCTCTCATCATTGTCTGTCTTGGATATTGTCTTATTCTCTAGATTTCTTCATCTTTCTCTTTCCCCTTCTCATCTTCAAACAGTGTCTATAACGTTATTCAGTTAATATCCTGTTCCCTGCTGTGCCAGAATTTCCACTTTTTAGGAAAACAATGGCTCCCTTCTGCAGGCAGCCATTGGTTTCATGTGCACAAAAGATAAATTCTGCTTTCAGCACAGTACAGACACTTTCTTCTGCTGCTGTGGAGCAGCTGCTGTAATATCACCTTACATATCGCGATCTGCCTGAGTCTGTCCAGTGGTGGGCATGCAACAGAAATTTTTACTTCATTCTTTGGAGGTTTCCTCAGGCAGCTCTACCAGCTGGAGCAGGACAAGAATAAGAATATGGACTGTCCAGGGAGTGTCCCTCTTCTGCTTTCACTTCTGAGCATGTGCTGTCTCTCTTGCACAGCCATGTTTCTCAGCCAGCAGGTTGGTGAGATGAACAACTGCAGTAGTGGCTCATGGGTAGTAGCAGTTTAAGGAAAATATGGGTGGGACAGACAATACTGTGATTCACAATGTGAAAAAACCCAGAAATTAAGTGGCTTTTTTTGGCTTAGTTCTTCTGGGAAATGCTCCAAGATATCTCTGCATACCTACAGGATTTAGAAAAGAGGCAGCCAGCAGTGAGAGGAGAGATTAAGGACTGACAAGGGGAGCTGAACATGCACAAGTCTACGGGATGCTGAAAGAGTTGGCCAGTGTGACTGGGAGAAAGCTCTCTCTCCTTTATGGAGAAAATAGCAGTCAGAGAAGGAGAAAATATCAATGTTGCACTAATTTTACTTAAGTAGTCAAGAAAGAAATGTGAAAGAGAAGGTGATTTAAAACAGTAAACACAGTTTCTAAAGACAGCTAAGGCTTGGCTATCCTGATCTCCTTGTGTGACTGTAAATACGGACAAGGATCTTCATGTCATGTTAGTGTGTGTTTTATCCCTGTATTTGTAATCCTGTACAGCTCAGATGACTATGAAGTCACATGCTGGAAAATGAGTTGCATGAAAGTTTTCTTTAGGTTACCTTTGAGGGCTTGTTTGCTTTGGTGAATTTATTTTGCTTGTTGCTGCCTTAGATCTGGCTGGAGTTTTGACCTGTATGTTTAGCCTTTGCTAAAATGTTAGTCAAGGTGTACCTGATGGAAACAGGGACCAACAGCTGAGTGGGCTAAGATCGGAATATTAATGAAGCAGGAAGAGCAGGAGAGGGAGAGAATGAGGCAAATGTATTTATGTGACACCAGGTGTTTCTGTGACCATCACATCTTTGTGAACATCCCAGAAAAATTACAGATGTAACACTACCACAGAACTGTACTGATAATGAATGTAAGAGAAGTCAGAAATGATATTCAGTTTTGTGCTGAGGAGTGTCAGCCTCTGTAGAGACAAGCAACTGTCTTTTTCCATCTGCCCAAGCACTGCACTGGCTCAGTTTCCTGTGGGGTCCCCAAGGACCCAAAGGTACCATAAGAAAATTTAATTCAAAGTGCCCAAGGTAATACAGAGTGTGTGTTGCAGTTGAGCAGAAAAGTCCTTTTCTGTGTGACATCACAGCTGCCATGGAGCTTGAGGGCATGAGGTTATTTTAGGGCATAAGGGTGGCTGAGTAGATTTTGGAGACAACCTAACCTGTTACAGTCTATATCCATACTCCTCTTGGGACAGAATGTGTAGAAAACCATTTTGTCTGCTGTATCTAGGTTTCCTCTTGGAGAAAACTAGCTGGTTTCCCAAGGAAATTAGCATGTACCCAGCCAGGTACATCAGGATCAGGAGACCAGAACTCAAGGATGAAATGCAAAGTTCCCCAGTCACAGTGTACACGCAGCTCTGAGCATACCTTTTAGAGGAAAACAGATTTGAACCTTGCCCCATTTTTCTATTACGGCCAGAAAACATTGCTAATAAAAAACACTTGGGTCAATATTATTTCCTGAGATCAGCAAATCACGGGAACACCTCAGTTAGAACAGAATGAGTTCAGAATTCTTTTCATTGGTCAAAAAGCATAACAAAATTCTCTTTAAGTTTACCGAAAGTATTCATACAATCACAGAATGGTTTGTGTTGGAAGGGAATAGAATATCATTTACCTGCAGGACCCCTTATTACAGCACAGCCAGGTATTCTTAATTGTGCCACCAAAGTCATGTCCTTGTCAAATCCTCTAAAGGCAGAATGCCACACTGTTGTCATGGCAATATCCAGAAACATGGCTGAATGAAGGATTGCAAATGTGGATGTTCATGCAAGGCTGAGTTACACATAGCTGCAGTTTGTTGCTGAGTTAAATCAGTTGCTAATTTAGCAAGGGACGTGCAATAGGTGGGGATTCTGCTCTGTGTGTTACACTTTATAGATTGACATTTCTTAGAGTTTCACCCCTGACCATGTTTGTATTTAATTGGAATTCCCCACAGGTGTGACTGCAGTCAGTGTAGCCTGTGGGACCACGCTGAAGTGCAAAATTTAATTATGGCTTAATGTGACCGTGTTATAAGTTTCTACATCTGTCAGACAACTTGCTTCCTTCCTTACTGCTTCTGCTGCTTTTAAAGATTTCTAAATTGTCTTTTCTTTGCTGAAGTATATATTCAGAATTTTTATATCCCTAGCAAAGAAAAGAGGTGGCATTTAATTGACAGCAGTAGCTCAACTGGCCAATATTGATTCAGTGGCACTTCCTATTTAGATAATAATTTAAGAGACCTTGCTGTAGCTTATGAAGGAAATATTTATCAGAATCCTTAATTAACAGCTGATGAAAATGAGGTGCCCAAGGCTCATAACACTTGTTCATAATGTAAAAAAAAGAGGCCTCATTTAATTTGTCTTGAACCGGAGTCCCTGCTCACTGGGATGTACTGCATGTAATCTAATTATTTTCAACCTTGCTTTATGGTGCAGTGTACTATACTTAAAACTAGAGCCATATGCACTGATAAACACTGGGGTTTTTGTTCTCTGTTTATCTGAATATCATCCCCCATTCATTACAAATGTACTCACGAGAGTTTTCCTTGTACACACAGTGTGCAGCTGCTGGTGTTACTGTATTGACACACTGTGGTATCAGCACATGACTGTAAGACAGTACAAAGTATCATCTGATGATAAGGATTCTTCTATTTCCTTTTTCATCACAGTCCTGTCCAACAGATGTCATATAATCATTCATTTTACACAAGTTTTCCGTGTACAAGTCAGGTACCAAACTAAAAAAAACCCCAGTCTGGGCTCTTTATTTCATAGTATTTTCAGAGATGGGATTATTTGGATTGATAGGGTGAATTAATTCCATTCTAAAATAAATATATGAAGTAGGTAGCTAGATAATTTCATGGCTGAAGCTTGATCCAAATAATTCTATATGTTGACTTTGGTATTCTAATCACACACATATGGACCTGAGCAGTAGCATTAGCAACACACCAAACTCAGAGAGGGTGACAGTCCATTGAGAGGAATCTCATGCTGATACTAAACTGGGTGAGTTTCTCTCAGGAAGAGCAGATATTTTTCCCTGAATTGTAGAAAGAGACTGAGAATATAGCTAAAAGAAAATATTTCAAGTGGTCAGAGTGGAACACTACTGTGAGTGTCTAGAAAGAAAAGGGAGACTCTGGAGTAAGGAAATAAAATGAAATATTTTCTCACTGTCTTTACATGATTTATTGCATCCTAAGGGTCCTATTAAAACTTTATACACAGGTCTCATCTCACTTTCACTCGTATTTAGAAATTCCTCTGATATATTCCTTTTTTCCCCCCACAATTTTGTCCAAGGCAGAATTTACGGATTTTGAACGTTTTCTGGGATTTCTGGATGTCATCTCCATCAGACAGTGTGATCAGAGTGCAGGAACTCTGGAAATTGTTCATTTAGTGGCTACAAATGCAGCCCAAAAGAAAGAGAGACTCTCCAAACATTCCCTGTCAAAGGTTAGCCAAAGTGGAAGTGCTGCAGGATTTTGAATTTTGTTCCTTCTCAGGTGGGAACTGGAAAAAGCAGATCTGTTGTAGAACACAGCCTCACTTTTTGCTGCTCCTGCAGAAGGAAAGCTGAGTTTGTGTCAGAGTAAACCCATTCCTCCTTTCCTTCCAGCTGTACAGCAGAGATCACCTCGCCAGTCACCTCCTCCGGCATAAGAAAAAATTTCTTCATACAACCATATTAATGGAGAGGTTAATAAAACTCTGGGAACTCATGGAAACTGCCTGCCCCAATCCTCCCACCAAGAGGTCTTCCAGAATCCTCTGCCATGAGAAAATCCTTGGATATCTGATCCAATGTGCAATATCTTCACCCAACTTACAATTTCATNTTTTGTTTGTTTTGGGGCTTGGGGTTTTGTTTCTGTGTGGGTTTTTTGGTTTCTTCCCCTCTGTTCTTTATTAGAATTATTTGGTTTGATTTTATCTCCTATGTTCAGCTGAACAGAAGCAGTTTGAATAATAAACATAAACATAATAATAATAATATCCCTGGTATGCCTCAGGGGTTAATCTGCATATTGTTCCTCCAAGTTTGCATTCTCAAAGCCCTTTTCACCCTCAGTTTCTGAGTCATCAATGTTTCTGTTGGGAGTTTTGGGTCAAAATGACAACATAGCAGCTGCCTTCCCAGTCAGTGAAAACATTCCTGCCCAAAATGTTCGAGGCAGTCACTTTGCAGATGATGCATCAACAGTCCCCATTTTTGTTGGCTTTACGTTCTGTGGGCTGTTCACAGAGATGAAATACCAAGCAGTATAGACATGGAAAGACAAAAGGGTCTTCTTGTGTCTCCTCTGGGGTTTTGTCTGTCAGTCGTTACAATAGGTGTAGGTTAACTGAGGCTGGCCCAAGGCTGTGTGAGGTCTGTCTGGTTAAGCCTGCATGTTTGCCTTTATCTAAGAAGAAGCCTTAACTGAATTGAGGAATATCTTCTCTTTCTACTACCAGGCTGTGGAATTTAGCTGAGAATGGGCTTTTTTTGTTGCCTGGAGCCAATTTCCCAAGTTCCTAAAATGAGCTGCTTCCTGAAGGATTATCACATCTACACTGAGGGAGCTTACTCTGTACGAAGGGAGCAGAGACATTCAGATCCCTAATCCTGTGCTAACCCAAGGCCAGGTGGCAGGGACAACATGGAAATGCTAAACTGCTCTGAAATCTCTGTGTTTGCAGCTTTCACCAGATTAAGCAAAGGGACTTGGTGCCAGATACAGTGTCGTGTTCATGTGGCTCATGGGTGTCAGGCCTAACTTGCCTCGTGCAGCCATGCAATTGGTGAAATTTTGTGTTTGAGCACTGGGAATCTTGGGTGTTTCTCTGTCAGAAATGTATCTTTTGATACTTCGCATTTCACTTGACAATAGTGTGTGCTCTGCATGCATGAGGGTTCCTTTGGAAACTTCCTCCTTGCATGATGTGTGACGTTCTGCTGGGACTGTAAGGCAGGCTTTTTGTCAGAAACATTTTAAACTTATAACACAGGTCCAAACCTGTCCTGCTTAGAGAGATGGACAGAGGAATTAAGGTGCTTTTTCATTTCCCTACACAAAACTTCCTGGCTGGTATTTAAAAGGCACTTCTACCCCATTCCAATTCCTCTCCCATTTTATATGCAACAATAGTGCACACAGCACCTTTTTCAGAAATCTTAATGGTTCTGCAGATCCACTGGAGTCCTCAAGTAACAGTGAACAGCAATAGAGCAGAAGTAGGTGCAAATACCTTGGACTACATTTGAAATTAGGATTAATTTTTCAAGAGAAAGCCTCTTGATGATGGTTCCTACCGTGAAAAATGTTGTTCTTTTGGCAAATTTGCTTTGCTTGTTAATAGTTTTGGTATATCAAGCACTTTTGTTATTAAAAACATTGCTTTCTCTCCCTGTATCTTTTAGTTAAAATGAGAATTTAAATGGGATCTATATTCACATTAAAAGCGAAAATGTTTAAGCCTTGGACAAGCTACCAAGGTAAACAGCAGATTCTCTATGTCCTGATAGTGTTTATATCCAGGTTTTATTGTGTTCAGGAATACGTTTTAGACACACCCAGTGTTTCCTCATTGAGTTCAAAAGTGGCACAAGGGTGGAGCACAAGTGTTGGTAACATATAAGTAATCAAAGTAAATTTTAAAATTATTTCCCATAGCCTGTATATCCCTGGAGGCACAAGAACTACTGATAGTATTTGTATACCCATTCCAAAAACATTCATACAGAATTATGTGGTTATAAATTCGTAAATAAAACATTCTAGTCCCCTGTTGGTTTCTTTGCATAACATAGCTTCATGTTCTGATTCTTTGTCACTCTCCACAGAACTTCCTTTTGTAACAGAGTGTTAAAAACTTAATTCTGATATATATTTTAAATGTATTTTAATATTTATCTTATCACATATCCGTGTTAGTATTCATCACACATAATGACGCATTTCCACAGTTCAGCATCGTACTTAAGAATGTGTTGAATTTGAAACACTTTAAGTGCCCCAAAACAGATAAGAATGAACTCGAATTTCATGCAGAATCAGGATCATAATCATGTTTACATTAAATGAAGTTATGCTTTTCCTTCTTCTGCCGCATAGGCATTAATCGTCCATGAAATCTTTCAGTTTCCCTCAGAATACGATTTTGCGTAAGTGTCTTGCATCAATTCATGCTCTCGCTGCTTCCTCATAAATTCAGGGTAATTTCTTTGATCAGTAATAGCTACTTCACACAGCTCCTGCCTTCTGTTTAACCAAGATCCATTACATTTGCAAAGGGGCTGCTTGGCTGACCAATTTCTTTTCATACTGTTTACAGTCTTTTCATGTTTTTAAACGTGAATCCATCCTTATCACTCATCTACATTTAAAAAATTTCACCTCATGTGTGCTATATCCTTTCTGGCTGGAAAACGTTGCAGCACCTGCAAGCTTGCATGTATAAAGTATAGATATTTGTGAATATTTAAAAATCTTGCTACATATTTGGTGACTGAAGGATTATAACTTGTTTTGTAAAAACTTCTCTAGTCTAAAATGTCATTTTGTTGGTGGTTCCCATGAGTAGCAGTTTGTTTTGATTGCTTTACTTTACATTTACATAGTATTTGAGATGTCAAAATTAAAATTGAGAGCGGCTAGCTGATGTCACCAGATTAACCAGCTGCAATTTGGAAATGCTCTTGATGGCAGTGCACATGTGAACATGACCTTTGATGTTTGCTGTAATATATAGATACATATTTGAAGGCAGCAAGAATTAGAACTATGGTCCTCATTTGGGGAAGCAGTTGAACAGTTCTTCTCTGGACATCTGTCTCTCAAGTATTAATTCCCACACGTCATCAAGAGAAGCCATTTAGACAAATGCGTAAATTGGATGGAATATTCCTTTTCCAGAAGTGCCATAACTCCAAGTGCCTCCTTGACAGTGTTATTTATAGAGAGCTCCCCACCACTTCTACTTCTGTGTGAACAGAAGAAAAAATAGAAATTAGTAATCACCCTCTTCAGGATGGGGTTAAGAGTTTGCCCAGAGAACATGATTTCTAACAAAATCTATTTGACTGTGAGTCAGAAGGAATAGAATTTGATGTTATTGCGAAAAAATTACTACAAGCCTTGCTGCTTTCTTTTTCTCCTAAAAGATGTCCTCATTAACACCACTGTCACAAAGATACATGGCATACAAATCACAGCTTTATATCTGTATGAAATATTTATATGCAGAATGTTTCCCTCCCATTTTAATTTGAGGTACTTAGCTAATCATTAATTTTTCTGTGCCTGTGTGTAGCAGAGGCCCCTCCCAGCCCCAGGTTTGTGGAGGTTTGATATGGAAGGTTGTCTCCGGCGCTATTCCAGGAGTTGTGATCAGCAAAAGCAGCAGTGTGGTTGCACAGCCCTCAGAACATCTTTCCGACTGCCTGAGAATTCCCTTCTTTGTCTCCCGTTTCCCTCCTGAGGCAGCTCTCAGGAAGGTCATTGTAAATATTCAGCCTGAGCAGCACAGGGTTCATTCTGACCACAATGCAAAGACACAGAAATCACTCAGACCAGTTCATTCGACCTGTTTTCATCTCAGTTCACCTTTCTGCATAACTAAGACAGCAAAATGGTATTAATACATAGGAATGTTAAAGTTAGTTATTGATTATGTGCTAAGTGAAAATACATAGAACTATGAAAATGAAAACTAGCCATCTTCATAATAAATTAAAAGAGCAAGAATAATCATGTAAGGTTTCACCCAAGAAAGAGGAAAAGATGAGAACAGTGATGAGGAACCAACCAACCAACCAACCAAAAAAGAATGGCCAAAAAATGGCAATCACATCCATAATGAGAAAACTTCACCAGGTAAAGCCAGTAAGGACTACAGAGCATTCTGAGGAAGAAAAGTCTGCATCTAGAGGGACACCATATACACATCTGCCATATGAAGTTACACGGTGTTTAAAATCAAGTTTATTTTAACTATTAGTATCTTGCTGTCGGATGTCTATTTTAGAAACAATTATCTACGTGCTCATTTTTGATGGTCTAACCACACACTCTCCTTTAATTGTAATTAGTGTGTTGGATCCACTCCACACATTGGGTATAATTTTTATTTGCATTTCATCTTTCAGTTGGAAAGAGAATTTGGGTGACATTAATTGATGTTTTCAGAGACTCATATATTCACGTTTCTTTTGAAAAACTTAGGCTCTAGAGAGACACTTTTAGAGAGACACTTTTAAGCTGAGTTGAAACAATGACAAGCACAAAAAAAGAGTGGAAGATGGGATTTAAGTTGTTAAGCTGAGTGAATTCTTGCTAGAAATCAAGTTCTTTATTTGGCAGAAGGCAGCATTGGTTCAAGTAAAGGTGCAGGAGTTCTTAATTCAGCTCATGCTTTTCATACAGATACCTGCAGTCTCCTTAGCATATTTAACTACTCTGTGCCTCAATTTTCCTCTATAAAATATTTGTTAATTACACTCTGCATGCATGCATGTAATGTTTACAAATGTAAATAGATGCGTATACATGCAAATACATATATGCAAATTGTGGATTTCAGCACAACTGATGGAATGCAGTGACTGAGCGAATGTTGCTGTGCATTTTTACATGTTTCATGTTACTGTGTGTTGCAAAATGTTGGAACAAGAGAAGTTCCTGTTTGACAGGGAGGTACACAGTCTTCACTTTGAAGATTTAACACTGGAAAAGGACTCCAAAAATTCACAGCTTATAGGTTTTGGATTTGAACTCAGACATTTCTTGTCCAACTTGGGATAATTGGTTCCACTTTGGTGTAGAAGTAGTGTTGTACTTGCATTTAAAATATTCTGGTTCTAACTCATGAAAATCCTCTGCTGCACAATCTTTAAAGTGAGCCAGTTCTTCCCTGGATGCAGCACTGCATAGAGGATAGAGGGAACCACAAAATCAGGTTTACAGCCTGCTGCCCCAAAATGTCCATGTAGCAAAGGCTAAACAGGGATGCTCAAGCTAAGGAAAAAAAGCTCTGTGGACAGTGCACATGTGACATTTTTCACAATTCCAGTTTGAAAAGATGGGCTATATTTTAATATATATTTTAAAAGGTGGAAGAAAACAAACTTTAAGAGTGCACATGTGATGGAGGACGCTAAAAATTCCCATTTGTTAGATATCACATGAGAATTTTTGTTAGCCTAAGTACCTAAATGATGTTTCAGTTCAACAACTTTTAATTTAGTTAAATTTGATCAGCAGACTGAAAAATTATTCCCCATCCACACTGTCTAATCTGATGTCTTCAGCATGCAAGGACTGTTTGTAGAGTTCATCACTGAAATGTTTTCTCTCTGCTGGATCATCACCTGGCGGTGGCTGTTACAGCTTTGCACATCACAGGCATTTTAAATCTTGGCTCACATTGGAGAACCTGAACAAGCAGCCTGTGCTAATCAATAGCAAAACATTTCCAATACTTGTTTCTGCTCCCTGTAATAGCCATGGTAGTTGTAGGAAGAAAGTCAGTCCTGACCTTTTTAATGGATTATTCACAGTAGCGGAAGGAATAGGACAGCCTCGAAATGAGTGACCGTAGATTTCATATTTGCACAATTTTACTAAAATGTATGTATTCGTTAACTGAAGGGGAAAATGTGGGGATTTAATAGCAGTAACATATATTTAAAGAACTTTTCAACGTCATCTAAATCGTGGCCAAATTACTTTGAAAGTCTGGAGTTTAATAGTAAAAATTTCATGTGCTGCTACACAAATTCAAAATACAACAATAAGATAAAAATTAGGTGAACTCACACAAGACTGTAATACTAATTAATGAGCACTCCAGTATTTAAATCTGTAAGTCTCCATGACTCCATACTATTCGTGCTGGAGATGGTTTGATACTCTCATGGTAGGAATAAAGTAGTATAAAATATAAGCATTTTAAATATGATTGCTAACAAGGCAACGGCAAAACTTCAGGTGAAATATAACATCTGGGAAAATACATAGAAAGATGTAGATATAAATGCAAGTTTCAATATAATATTCCTCCGTATCTTGGAGAAAATCATGCTGATAAAACTGGAGATAGTGGATGATGTGGGAGAATTACTCCATGATGAGACACTAAACAAATTGGAACAACATATTTAAGCAGAAATATTCTAATTGCTCACTGCAGTTTTATGTTATTGGAAAGCGTCTGGTCATTCCAGCACCAGGCTTAGCACATAAAATTTTATTGGAGGTTTTTATGCAGCTGGTGTTAAAAAGGAAGAGAATTTATTGAAACCAATGAAGTACGCTCCTCTAGATGGCTTTTTTCCCCCTCATATACACCAGTTTTACATCATTGTAATTCCTCAGGTGTCAGCGGAGTTAGTCTTGATTTCCACTGGGATAAAAGAAGGAAGACTCATGACCCTTTCCCTTCCTATGTTTTCATATAGCTGCAGAATTCCTGCTATTTAAAAGCCATGATGCAAAAGAACAGTGAAAGGCTTTCGGTTTATTACTTTATTCTCACATTAAAACATTTTCACATTTTATGGACTTTGCTGGGTTTTTTGTTAAGAGGTTTGAGTATCTAAACCAGCTGATCTCATTCTTTGACTTTGAACGGAGTCCCTCCTAGAGTAAGAAAAAATTTTAATGTGCATGTTTTAGCACCATGCTGAAAATGCAGAATAGGCCTTTCAAGCTGTGGCTGGTTTAGTTGCTTGGAAAAAATTGTTATATATTTAACTGAATTAATTTGTTTGTGCCTTAGTATCAAGCTGTGATATGAATGTAATATTTAACAACAAGCATTCAGAAACCGTGTTGGATGCTGTCATGGATGGAGTGACGCACTTCACTCCCAAGAGAGAAGTAGCAACATGTTTACTGATATAGAAGAGTGATTTACTTTTTTTTAAAGTTTAATAATAAATGTGACAGTGTCTTAACAAGGTGTAAGGGCAACACTGAATTATTTACTGCATAGAGGACGGGGTGAGACAAAATGGTCACGGAGACCCTGCCATGGAGTCATGAGGTTCAGAAAGGACATTTTCGCTTTCTAAACACCTTCTCAGTGAGGAGTTCAGGTTCAACTGGATCCAGACTTAGTCCCAGACTTGTCCAGCTCTTTATGTCTAAAGAATTATATGTCCACAATCAATCCTATATATTACTCAGCTAAGATTTCGAAGTTACCATGAACAAGAATCTGTTACAGCAAGGAACCTCTCAGCCTCAAGGAGTAACCTTGAGAGGTGTCTCAAGGGCTGATCCTGGTGTGCATCCCACTGCTGTGCAGGAGACATCCACGAGCCCTGGGCTGTGCCTTGTTTATGGAGCGAGATGATTCCCTTACAGTCATGTTTGCATACCAGCAGTGTTTCAGTCGCTGCATGCTCAACCAGCCCTCAGCTGTTCAGTAACATTTATGGCCCACACCTACAGACTCTTCCCAGAGTCCAGCTTAAGATGCAGCCACCACCACCACTGGTGGCTGTTGCTTAAGCAGAAAGGGACGGGAGAAAGCATCTCAAAAGCATCAAAGGAGAGGGGTTCCATACTCTTTTATCTCTGACAGACCAGTGTTTCTCTCTAGTGACCAGTGGATGTAAAGTAAACAAGTGCAACATCTTGCCTGGATTATCCACAGGAGTAATTTTATTCCTTTTATCTTTTCAGTTCTCTGCATGTTTCTTATATTTGAAAATCAGTACTATTTGTCCTGCAAGTCTTTTCTTCAGGGGTTCAATAAAAACTTCCCTAAGTTGTGTTTTCTAGTTCTTCATTTGGTCTTGTTGAGGCCCACTGAATTCTGCATCATTCTGGAAGTACAGTCAGCAGAACTCAATGTCTTAGTCTAAGTGAGAGTTTAGCATTTCTTGAAAGCCAGAAGGGATGTTCACCTTTCATGCAAATACTCATGATCATAAAACATTAGACCATCCCCAAGAGTCACAAGAGGCATTTTCCCTTGTTGATGTTCACATGGTTGGTGGTTGCCCAGCCCTTTCATTTGTCAAGGTCTTTCTTCAGGGCCTCTCTGCATTCGAGGGAGCCAACAGCTCCTCCCAGTTCTGTATCACCTGTGAACTTGCTCAGTGTCCCTTCCAGTTCTCATCCAGGTCATTTATGAAGATGTGGAAGAGCACAAGGCCAAGGATGGAGCCCTGCAGAACCCCACTAGTGACAAGTGGCCAATCTGATGTCACCCCTCTATAACCACTCACTATAATTATCCCTTTGTGCTCTACCTGTAAGCCAGTTGCTACCCATCCCATGATTTGTTTATCCAGCAGAATTTTGGACATTCTGTCCAGAACAATCCTATGAGAGGCGGTATTCAAATGCTAGATTCTCAGTACCCAACAAAAGATAAGACTAATTTTTCCCCCCTCTGCTCACACAATGTCATGCAAAAGAGTAGTGGTATCAGTTTGCATTTATACACACTTCTGCAATTCCAGATTATCATATTCATCAGATTAGGGTTCTATATTTATAGCTCTATCAAGGAAAAAATCAACAGTGGGGAAGCCCAAACCTCACCATACTGAGGGCTGCATTAGTAATTTGCCAAGAGCCTCAGTCCTGCACAGAATATGCATATTATATGTACACTGTATGTTTAATCAAACAAACGTGCATAACTATATTTTTTTCTGCTGCTGCTTTCCTTACAGCTATTAGGTAGCTATTAGGGTTTCCCAGGGTTTTTTTGCCCTCTTCTCTGCTTTGCATGTACAAGCTCTCAAAACCAAAGGTAAGTTTGGAGGATGGGAGGAGGCAAATGCTGATGTTCTGAGCACTGTCTGAGATAGAAAACTCAGATCCTGTTGCTCAGTGTAGACTTAGTGACTTTGACAATTCAGTTGACCTGCCTGAAAGAATGTGAAAGGTATTTGTTCCACGTGGCTATCTTGAGCCAAATTAACCCAACAATGTGTGTAGTTTTAAAATTATATGTATTGATCAAAATGGCAAATTGTTGTGCCTTTGTTGATCGTGGATTTTGTGTCTCCTCATGTTGTCATATTAATTTCTGCCTTTGATTCTCCTGCTATCCTCAATGAATTTGCTGCTCTTTAAGATGCAATATGACACTAAAATGCAGCCTTAAGTAACAGGTCATTTTAGAGGAGGAAGAGTGGAATCCAAGAGCAGTTCATCTGATCTGCCCTGGACACACACACTCAGAGTGGATAAATCACTCTGTGGAGATGTCTGGCTTTCTCTACCATAGTTATAAAGCTGGGTTACAATACTTAGATTAGACAGATGGGTTAGATGTGTAGAAAACACTTCTGACTCGAGAAGCCTTTGGGCTAGAAGCAGTTGGCACCTGACAGGGCACTGGTATTTCCTTGCAGTGATTCCTATTAGGAATCCATTTTTGGCCATTGAGAAGAGACAAGTTGCTGCTCTAGGCAGAACATCTTCAGTCCTCATTAACTTTTAGATGGCAGAAATTTGCAGATACAATCTGGTCATTTAGCTGGGAATACCAAAGAAGTGAACTGAAGTTTCAGCCAAACTAGTTCTACCAGGAACCGATCCTTTTTCTTGACTGATGTGAGTTTCACTGGAATGCCTTGGATGAGGAGAGCAGAATAATATTTAATACTTGTCTGCCAAAAGGCTTGTACTTGCTGAGTTCAAATCTACTTTGAAGTGATCTGCATCTCATCAAATTCTTCTTCTGCACTGTGTGAAGGAGTTGTACTAAGTGTGCTATGTGTAATAGCTCTCGTGTGACTTTGTATGTACTGCACATTGAAACAGCAATCCCTGATTACTATTCTACAAAATTTCCGTCTTTTCCAGGGAAAATTCTATCTTTAACCAGTCTTCTTTACTCAAGTGACACTCCTTACTCTCACATTTAAATAACTAGAAGCTATCTAATCATGTCAGCCATCTACAATGACACAATTCACGAATCAGCATCACTGCCCAGCATTGTGGTGCTGCTTGTTTTGATGTTGCACTTCACTCTGAAAACCTACCCACACATCTGACTGTCCTCTGTGAAGAGAAAAATATTTCATGAGCTGTGCTCCTGAGCATGTTGCCTGATCCAATTTAATCACAGCCATGACCCCGTGCTCTTGCTCCTGTCTCCCATTAGCACTCCCTCATTTCAGACTGCCAGGACACATTCCTAGTAATGATCTTCCTTGAAAGGCGTATGGTATGCAGCATCATTACTTCCCTAATAATATCATGTTTTTCTGTAACTTGTCTGCCTGCATGCAAGCCTGTGCCCATTTATTTCTCTTCATCACTGTATTGCTGTTAGCAGCAACCTTTCTTCTTCCATGTAGCCAGTACTTCCCTCTGCCCTCTCTTACATGGTATTAATCCCTGATGGTCTGGCAGTGGATACTTAAAATTTAACTTTTGAATACTGTGTGTAAATGCATTCATACCCCCTATTGCTCTGCCTACAAGACATCAGTTTCCCCTTCTTCCTCCCAGTGTCCTGCAGTCAAGAGCATCAAACGGAACAGAAATGCAAATGTGGCTTCTGCAGTGCGTTTGCATTTGCACTCTGCTCTGGTCAGCAGAGCTGGGGGCTGGCAGAGAAATCTGGCTGGGTCTGAACAAAACCCTCAGCTGTCATCAATACCTGTGGATATTGATGAACAAGTTACTTGTGCTAGTCAGGGGCATTTTCAGAGGAGTTTGTGTGGAAAAAGAAGAGTTTAGCACAATGGGTAAGATCAGAAGTGCAATACTTAGTCACCATTAAATCTACCGAGGCCTGAGGAGCTCAGCAATAATAGCGGGAAGGAGGCAATTGAACAATCCTCCTTTTCACCCCTCGCATGAAAATAGGCTTAAATGAGATGGATCTGGGGCAATTCATCTACTCAAACAGCGTCAGCCACTTCGAGAGCAGGGGTGTGAGAGAGGGCAAGTGAAGAGTGACCACAGCCCACGCTGTGCCTTCCCCAGCCCAGGGGCATCTGAGCAGCAGGGCAGGGTTCTGATGAGGTCTCCGGGCAGTCTCAGAAAGGCAGGCTGAGGATTCCAGTTGCAGGTCCATTTAGGAACTCTCCCTCTCAGGGGCAGCAGGAGATGGGCCAAAGGCAGAACTGGAGAAAGGGCTGCAGCACTGGTGTGAGGGCTCCTCATCCAGGAGGCAGTGCCAGAGACATGACTGGAGGTGGGTGCACTTCAGATACAGCCAGGGTCCATGCAGGAGACAGAAACAGGACTGTTTAAACTTACAGTGCAGATCAGAAAAGGGCCAGGATGGGGATTTAACAGATCTCCTGAGCCCATGGACAGAGGGTGGGGTAGGGCTCCCAGGTCTGGCTGGTCAGGAAAATAAAGATCCACAGCCACATTTATGGTGCTGACAGTGTTACTGCAAACTCCCTGGAACACAGAAATGCAACAAACAGACCTCAACCAATTTGCTTTTCCTCATTTTTGCCCTTTTCTGGCCTTAGGACATCTCACTCAACTCTTTAGTTTTGGTACTCTTCATGATGTGGCCTATCTGGACACTTAGATTAGCCACAATAACACTTCATTAGCATAATCCTGTTGTTTTCAGGTTTATGATTCTTCAGAAGACCACCATAAGGATCCCAGTACATGTGACACTGTTCCCTTGTTCACTTCAATGTGTGTTATATAAGCAGATGGCTTTTGGCAACAGGTTAGCCTGCTTTCTAGAGCAAAACAAAAAAAAGCTTTTCACATAAATCTGGGGAAACCTTTCCTTTCACTGAGCCATATTTAGGATTTTGTGTCAGAGTCATTCTCTATTCTAAAAAACTGGTGATGCATGTGGTTATTAAATGGTTCTCCCTCTTTTTTTTTGCCTCTTGCCTTCAACTGTCAATGTGCAGGAGATGAGAATAAACCCATGGCTTCAGCCACTGGTATATTTGTTTTAGAGCAAAGCATTTGTGTAGACAAGGAAAACCACATTCTGTCTCAATGGAACTTGTTCTTGCTTAGAAATAAGGTTAGGTCTATCAGCCTGAATCATCTCAAAGGCTTACTGAGCTGCAAACACACTGGCAGCTGAAAAGGAGATGAGCTCAAAGCACACACTGGCCCAAGACCTGTGTCCATTATCAATTGCCATTTTGTCATCTTAATGTTAACGAGGTGTATTGAATAATTTATCTTGCCACTTTCTTTGTTTACCAGTAGAGACCAGTGCATTGCATCCTTCCCTTGTGGCCCCTGAGGACATGCTCTGTTCTGACACAATACCACATTATCCACCACTTTACCAGGCAGCTGAGTTTATCGTGGAAGGAATTCAGTTACACAGTCAGGAAGTGAATTTCCGTGTTGTCCCTGTGTGAGCTCTGTGTGGATTGTCAGGGCACTGGAACTTGTAATTCCCCCAAAAACTCAACACCAAAATACAGACTTCGTCTTTCCCTTCTCAAAGTGAGGGGAAGAATTCTATTGCAGTTTGTTGGTGTATTTTTTTCTAATTTTACGTCTGTGATGCTTTATTTGTTCAAAGGTACAGAGAAGCCTGTTCTGCATAAGATTTGTGGAAAAAGTAAAATTCCATGCACAAAAATGTAGAAGCTGTAACTGTTTAAATAAACAGCCAAATATATGCTTGCAAAACTGCTTTTTAAAAAACCATCATCATTTCTGTGAGGAACAGCTCCATTGTGGCTGAGGTCAGGAGGTCCTGGCCATTGTCTTTTGGCACCACATAAAGTTTAGTTTTCTTCTAAGTTTTTCCAAAGTTCTCACCAATGAACATCTCCTGCAAAGTTCCTTGCAACACA
This sequence comes from Edolisoma coerulescens, assembly GCA_013397115.1. Taxonomy (NCBI): domain Eukaryota; kingdom Metazoa; phylum Chordata; class Aves; order Passeriformes; family Campephagidae; genus Edolisoma; species Edolisoma coerulescens. The sequence goes on along the minus strand of VWZW01004869.1, from coordinate 66,330 downwards.
CAGCATAATTACTTACCTTTTCTTTCCTTACTTCTAAAGGAAACCTAGCTGTTAATAGGACCATAAACCAATTACCAATACATTTTCTTCATTGTTGAATCAGTATTCATATCATTCATTCATCATTTTGCAGTAACTGAGGACCAAGTTCTAGTGAATTCACCTTCTGTCTCTCTATCAACATTAAACAATTCTACAAACCAAGTTTTTTATACCCTTTCTGAGGGAGAAATATTCCAAGACAAATACTCATATTTTCATCACCCTTTAGAATAATATGTTACAGTGAAGCTGAAATGTCAGTGACTTGTTTGTGGACAAAAATAAAATATACTGCATGTTTAAAGGGGGGTAAACTTGCTATTCCAGAGGCAGCTGCGATCAGCATATCTCCCTGAATATCAAGCCTGGCACATCAGCCTAATCTGAATTTTATGTCTAACTCAGTATTAGATACTGAACAACTTAGTTTGTGAAAAATTGAAAAGTTGGAAAGACAAAAGATATTCTTCTCTGTTGTTCTGAAAGTCAGATTTGTCATTGCTTTGTGTCTTTGGCAGTGTTTTTCACATATGAAAACAAATTAAGCAGCAGTAGTTTGTAATACTTGTAAGAGTGACAAAAAGGTGCAACACAACAGACAGTCAAATTCCAAATGCATATTGAAGAAACCTGGTGATATATCTCTGTCATCCTTCAGGAATATTAGATGTTAGGAGGTTTATTGCTTGAAATAGTCATCAGTTTCTGTCATTAGGCTCCCTGCATCTTTCTTTTTCTCACTTTTCTAAGCTGCCTCCCCATCTCTCCCACTTCTCTCTCCCTGTCACACATAGAACTCCTGTAAGGCCTTTTAGCCTTGCCCATGGCCAGCCTTGGAGCTCTGTTGGACCCAGGCCAGGTTTATACCAGTTGGGAATTTGTCCTAATGGCCCTTTTGGTCACTGTTGGGACCATTCAGTTGCGGCCAATCTGACTGGGAGACAACTGGTTAACACTGAGTGTTGGGTATTTTCTGCTCTTCAAATGCCCAGATCCTCCAGCATTCCCTGATGGTGCCAGGGAACAATCCATTGTATCCAGAGAGGAGGTCAAGCCAGCAGCACTAAAATGATGTGACCAGATGAAGAGCCACAATTCCAGTGGATTAAATGCAAAATGGGCAATGGTCTGTTTTCCTCGGAGGCAAACATTAAGGATATCAACAGCCTGTGTTGCTAGGAGATGGAGTCTCAGTAAATATCAAACACATTGTTCTGCTCCTGCCCCTAGCAGAGCACAGTAAATTCACTTATCCAGTACTAGGCAGGAGGAGTCAGTGGAAACTCAAAGAATCCACATGGTAGTATCTCAGGGGACAGGAATTTTAAAGGAATCCAAACCACCAACAACAAAAACTTTTGCAAAGTTCTAAATATCAATGGTTCTTACGGGAGACACTTGAAGTGCACTCAATTATAACACATCCGTGAATTGGCAGTGGAAAAATCCGACTCCAGCAGCAGAGATGAGTTGCAGCTGCAGCTGATAGTGAGGGGTGCAAAAACAGAGAGCACTTACGTGATGAAGGCAAGACCAGCAATCAGTTGTGTGCTTCAAAGCGATAAAGCACAATCAGTGTGACAACAAGGCCCCATTGTTGGCTCTGGCTTTCTGTTGAAATGACTTGCACAGGGGAAGGGCCCTGTGGCAGAGCAGCCTTGCCCCCAAGCCCTTCATTTCATCTGTGTTCTTCTCTTGTGTTCCTTTCTTTCTTTCTTTCGCCTTTTTTTTCCCTTTTGCTTTCTGGCTGAGATTTCCTCATTAGGGAGCAGTTCTTCAGCGTGGTTAAAATGCTCCAAGTTGCCTTACCTTGCTTGTGTTCAGTTTTGCCCTCACACCAGTAGTTCAGGTCACGGCAGTGTCTCATCGTAGGGGTGGCCGGCAGCCAATACAGCAGGTGCAGCTCTCCAACCTGCAGTGGCATCGTGCTCCTTGGGTGCACTCTACAGTGGCCACATGAGCAGGCGGTGAAGCAGAAGACACGAGTGCACTTTTCCTAGATTTTGGTATGCATGGGTTGAACAGTGCAAAGATCACTCTTCAGTTCTATTAAGAAGGAAATGTTCTTTTTTCTTCCCCCATCAGCAGTTTTTCTACCAAAACTCTCTCTTCATCCCCCCTGACGTTCTCCCACTGTGGACAACTTGATATTCTTGGGGAGCCCTAGCTCTTTCAGCTTATCTAGCTTTTCAGTATAGTACAATTCTGTCCCTAATAAAATTGCATAATTTTAATTTCTAAAGCCTTTGAAATGTGTCTTTTCTTTTTCTGAAAGACCCATCATTCAGAAGTTCTTAGAACCACACTTTTTAATAAGTCTCCTGTCCCAAGCAACCATGACTACCTGACTGGTACCAACCTTAAAGCTTTGACAGGTTTATATTATTCCTGATTTCATTTTTGCAGCATATAGAGGCAATCCAAACATTTACAGAAAAATAATTCTTTGCTAGCTCCTAAACTGAGCATCTCACTGAACAATTTAAACATGGGTAGCAATACAAAGAAAGACTTGACAGGAAAAGAAAGAGCACAGAACAACCAGGCAAATGGTTGCAAGAAATTGAAATCATGAGGGTGAAAGCATGGTCCTTAATGTATGGTCTGTGCAGTAACTTCAGTTGTGGTTCTGCTCTCACTGCAATCAATGGCAAAACTCCACAGTCTTTAATTACAGCAGGGTGCAATGCAGGGGGGAAAAAAGAGATATATTTAAAAGGCAGGTATTACTCAAAGAATTACAGAATATCCTGATTTGGAAAGGACTCACAAGGATCTTTGATTCCTGCCCTGCACAGCACCAGCCCCAAGAGTCACACCATGTGCCTGAGAGCGTTGTCCAAATTCTCCTTGAGCTCTGTCAGACTTGGTGCTGTGACCACTGCCCTGGGAGCCTGTTCCAGTGCCTAGCCACTCCCTGGTGGTTAGACATATATCCAACTACCCAATATTTTCCTAAGTGGATATTGCCCTAATTCCCAACCTAACCCTCCCCTGACTCAGCTCCAGCCATTTCCTGGAGTCCTGTCACTGTCACAGGGAGCAGAGATTGGAGCTGCCCCTGCGCTGCCCCTTGGGGCGATGTAGAAGACCACCATGAGGTCTGGCCTCAGTCTCCTCCAGGCTTGGCCACTCCTCATGCAGCTTCCCCTGCAGACCCTTCACCATCTGCTATTCCAATCTGATAAACTTTTTCGTCTGATCTAGATTCAGTGCTCTTGCAGTGGCACTGGTAGCTACCCTGAATGCAAAGTGAGCATTAGCCATTACTCACTGTTACAGCAAGAACCTGACAATGTTTGCCTACACTGCCTGGAGATGAGGAAGAGGGATTCAGTTCCTCTTTGCATTTCAGAGAGCCCAAAGGATTCTAAAAGCCTTCATGCATTTGCCATGAAAAAATGTCCTTTAATAAGCAAGTAAAGAAAAGTGAGATGCAGCCAGCTGCAGAGGTACCCTCTGTTGTCAACTGTCCCACAAGCTCTGAAGGAGGAAGCTGAGGCAGTTTGCTCTGTTTGATGCATCGTGGTAATCAGGCAGCTTATTTTCTGACCTTCAGGGATCCGGCTCCATATGAAAAGGAAAGTAAAAGCAATATATAAATCTGTGTGAGGAGATGGTTTCACTGAAACCTGCATGTCATGGTACAGAAGTACTGGAAGGCATCCAGGCCTAGAGGGAGAGATGGATCAGAAATGGCAATGTTCATACCCATATATAGATATATCTTTCTATATCTCAAAACTCATCCAACGGTCCACAAAGATCTGTCCCAAATAAAAGCAACTGATGAATGACAGTCTCTCCTTAAGGTAATCAAATTGTATAGAATGCAAAGCAAAATTAAATCTCATTAGTAAAACCTCAGATTAAAAGCCGCATCTGGGAGGTTACTCAAGATCTCTGTGTGTGTCCTGTGTTGTACCCTGGTCTCTGGACATATGCTGTTTGTCACTGCATATGTAGGCATTTGTTTTGACCTGGTACACCCATCCTCAGTTTCCCCTTTGGATTTATATCACATCTGCTTAATCATGACTGGAAATTAGTAATTTCAGTTAAAATTATTTCAGTCATCCTGCTCTGTGTGCCATTATGAGGACCAGACTTCAGAAATTCTTATTTATTGGCTGAAAATAGGAGGACTTTGTGGCATTCATGTTGAACAAAACCATTGCTTTGAGCGTAAAAAAGTGTGGGGGGAAAGTATTTTCACATAGAAAATTGTTTTAACTTTAACCCATATATTAATATTTCCTCCTTTTTTGTCTTGCAAACTGTATCTAATTAATTTTTTCCCTTGCAATTATTTCTTTAGACTGTCAGGAAAAACTTGAATTTCTTTTGTTCAGCTACGTGGGATTATGCTAAGCAAAATCATGAAACCCTCAAAGCGAATAACATAAGCCACTGGCATCTTGCACACATTATTTGCACAACTGGGCAGTTTGCATCAGTCTCCTTGCAGCGTGCACCTGAGCCTGCTTTGTGGGGATTGAAGAAAAATTGAAATTCCTCGGGAATGTTTGGTGCACCGTAGATCAGTTAGAGGTCATCATGTTATTTAGTGTTTTATGGTGAATAAATCAGATGCTCACTTCCAAATCCCCCTTTATATGAGCTATAATACATCGAGTTCTTTATGGAAAAGGAATTTTTATGAACTGAAACTGAACCACATTATCCTGTAAAGTAATGGGGCAGTGACACATATAATGAATAGGACATCACTCACTTTTTTGTGTTCTCTGCGTCACAGTGAGAGCACAAAAAAGCTGAACCAAGTAGATGCTTCTCCCTGTGTACAAACACAAGACTTGAGGCAGTGAGATGGGAGTTTTCATATCTAGTTTAAACATCTACATTAAGAGGATTGTTTAGATTCTCCATAAAAGGGGAGTCTCCACGACCTTATAAATAAAACCCAGTCTAGCAATAAAGCAAAATATCACCAAAAATGTACACTGGAGCAAGAGAGACAGGTAAAATAGCTATTTATTGGCCCTCAGAGGAGTTTCTTGTGAGTGAGTATTGAGATGGTGTGGTCTTAGTCCTCAGAGCACATGGAAGAGATCCTGTGAACCTGTCCCTTGATTTACAACTGAAGTTTTCTGTTGCATCGTGCACTTAATAGTGCTTTTGGTTGGTACAACTGTACAAATCTTCCATGAATTTAATATATTCCAAACCAGTTACAAGTGAGTCACGAAAGTAGAGGAGTCACATTGTACAGCTTGATTCATCACAGACTTCAGCTACTACAGGCATTCATCCACAACCCTTAGCTAAATGCAGAGCAGCATGTGGATTATGAAAAGTTTCTGTAAAATTACTTACTTGTTTCCCAGAACTTGTCTTGTTATTTTCCATATGAAATAGGTAAGACAGGTGAGAAGAATTCTCTTAATTTTCATAACAACGGATTATAACTTTCAGGTGTGTATTTATTTTCCTTTTGCTTTATGGTAAAACAAAAAAAATATAAATTGAGAGATTTAATTCTTAGAAGAAACATAATATTCTGGAGGGCCAGGGATTCTCTGCTGACTGAGATTTAAAACACTTTTTGACTGATTCTTAAATAAATTTTGGCATGTGTTGTAAGAAGGCTATAAATGACTTGATTAATTTTCATATGCTCATTCCAGCTTCTTATCCTTGAAAAGAATGAACATACAATTATCTTAATTAGCAATATAACAGCTGATTGTTGCTTCAACTATGCATTTTTGCCGTTTCTTTTCCCTCAGTGTGCAGCTCTGAAATGGTAGAAATTTCATGGTGTAAATGGGTTTGATGAAAAACTTCAATTTTCCAGCTTGGCCAGAAAAAATTCCAACCCTGCTCCCTCCATATTCAAAGAATTAAGAACTATGAGATGATCGTTTTCATAGTTTAGTGTAAAAGCAGCTCAGGCTCCAGACTAAGGGGATGATTCACCTATCTTAAAATTCAGGTGTCTGAAATTTAGGTGTCTCATCTAACTGTCTGGGTATCCTGTCAAGGGACTGGAAACAGATAAACAACTGCAGGAGGCAATGCATCTTGTCAGGGCTGGAAAACATCCCAGACTGGGCCTATTTCTCACTCCACTCACTCGAGGTGCGGAGGCACCCAGTTAGACTTCGTATTTAACTGGGCTTCAGAGAAAGTTACATGATATTAGGAAACTGTAAATCTTTTTCTTTCAAGCATTTTGCAGGTAGTACCTTAGGGAGCACTTTTAGGAAAAAAAAAAAGTGGCTGCTGTAAGATTTATCACTCAGTTTTTCAACTTTACTACTATGTCAATGCTGGGGTTTAAAGCAGACAAGAAAAAGATGTTGTATAGATCAAATGTTACCTTCACTATAGGCCCTAACTAGAGGCACTGTGAAAAACAGATTAGAAGTAAATGTTTAGGTCTTCTTTTATTGCTCGAATTTAAAATAAAATATTAATGTTATTTCAGCTTCCAATAGGTTTAAATATCATTGGTGAAAAGAAAGCCTTGGACGGACTGGACTGTGAAATAGAAGTTTTTAGATTTGAATAGTCTTATTTTTTCTATTGTTTTGTTTTCCTGCTTTTAAAAATCCATCTATCTGTTCTTCCTTTCTATCCTATGGGAGATAACAGAAAATAATTATATTTTGTCAGACTCTTAGAGGAAGTAGAAGCATGAAAGGGTTAAAAATTTATTTCAGAGAAACAGTGAATACAATAGAAATTCATTGCTATGTTTTGTTGAAAAATATTTTAGTGACCTGTGTTATTATTAGTGCTGCACCTGTTTTGCTTGTAACTGTTTATGAGCTGATATTTTTGAAGTCATTTCTACTTGTTCCCAAATCAATCCAAAACCTGAGTATAAAGAACGTCAATCAATTAATATAAATATTATAAAATCAAATTAATCAAAAAAAAGAAAACTGTAATAAATTCAAATTCATAGCAAATATATTTTTCTGAACTGGTTACTAATATTTTTCATTAGTGGATATCCCTTGGGTTTTTATTTGATATCATTGGTGATGTGGCTCAGCAGCAGAGTCTTGATTTACAGGTCTTGGTGTCTTTTAATCTCTTCAGTCTGGGTATAGTTAAAGACTCCAGGATGTAAGTATAGATAGAGCTTCCTGCATTGGAAACACCTGTCCAAAACTGGTGGGAAGCATTGCTGTGCAGACAGTATTCATGGCTTTCCTGAGAAATGTGGTGAGATAAATTACAAGAAAGAAACTAAAGAGCAGCTGGCCTTGCAACAGAGAACGTGTTTGAACATGATTTGCCAATAGCATAAAAGACTTCTAAAAAATATGAAGATTACTGCAGATAGAGGACATCAGCTGTCTCTGGCAGACATGCAAAAGTCCTTGAAAAAGCTAAAAAAAATTGGGTTTTTGCCTAAACAGAGGCTTATAAACTCATAGGCTGAAGAGCATGGGAAGAAAGGACTGAAAAATAATGTAACTTAGCTCACCTCTGAGAGGTGTAGAGCAAATTTGACATAACCTGTAGGCTTTGATAATGAAGTGACACCTCAGATGACACGGTCTGTCACAGTATTTGTACTTTGGGTCACTGTGGGAATCTCTAATAGTCGCTGCACCTGAGATTCCCCTGCCCTTCTCCTCCGAGGGCCAGGAGTTAAATGGACAAAATGGTTTCCTTCCACTAACTGAGCCCACCTTGTGAGTGTCACTGGCCCTTAGCTGGCTGCAAAGTACACATCAATCCCCTCTGACAGTGATTTTTGGTATATTTTCTTGGTCACCTCTGTCTGTGACATGAGAATTCACCTTTCAACAAGGTCACCTCTCCAGCAGCTTCCAGTGCTTAACCCCCAACTCCAGCTGCTCAAGCAGCCTGGCTTTTGCTGTAGTTTAGCTCTCCTGGAGCAGATTTGCTAGAGGGTTACATAGAGTTGACAGAAAGTATGGTAAACAAGAAAAGAGTGTGGTAATTCTCCCAGTAAAAGAAGAAAGAGAGCATTTTTAGGCTCTGACTGTAATGGGGGTGTGAGAGTCCCTGTCAAAATCTGTCAGAGGCAAATCAGGTCTCCATCAAATTCCTTGATTTGAGCCGGTGATCATTGCTGATGAAAAACAGGAATCAGTTTTCAGGGAGGTCACTAAAAGTATCGAAGGTATTTAGTAAATTACTTTATAGTCAGAATATCAGCTACTGTGAAGAAAATGAACTTTATCCCAGCCAAAATCAGAGCACTCCATTTGACAAACTGTTCCTCCTACCCGTGTATTAATATACTGACCATGTAACCATAATCCAGGCCCTTGGATTAACATTCTGTGTTTGGTTTAAGATTTTAGTTGTGGTTTAGAGGATTGTCCTGATTTAACAAACCTCATTTGTCTTTATGCAACCTCAAAAATTTCAGTCTTCCAGCCCATCTGAGAGGAAACTGAGCTATGCATTGAAAATAGCATTGGCAGGTTGATGGAGGCACATACGGGGAGTATTTAACGAGTAGCCTCAGGGAGCACAACTTGGTGTAACTTCTCTTTTGCTGGGGCCTGGAGGAAGTGCAAATTGCAGCAACTTAGATTCCTCTGATGTTACCCACTGTGTCTAGCTATAGTTCCAGCCCTTTAAAATAGTGATGCCTGTTTCCTGCAGAGCTGTGAGTGCTAATTGTGTGACACGACATCCAAAGGCGCTGAGCAAACATCTGTGCTGCCCTGATGTGCTCTGCCAGGCTGCTTTCCTGCATTCCCAGGTAGGCAGCTCCCGACCTCAGCAACTGGAATGTGGGAACGAATCTGACTCATGAGTGTCTGAAATGGAGCTGCAGCAAATCTAAGGTCACTGTGGTTTATATAATTTGAGTCCTGAGATACAATTTCATAGGAAGTTTTGTCTTTCTGACAGTGCTTCCACCAGGAGAAGGGAATGCCTCCCATTCCCTTGATCTTCCTTAGTTCTGCTTTTTAGACATATGACTTGCTGCTGACCTCCCAGCCTTGTCTCCTGCCTTGCTCCATCTTCAGTGATTGCTGGATCATTCCATGAAGTCACTAGCATGAGAGAAAACAATCCAACTTTTTTTCCCTGGATTTAGTTGTCGCTGTTGTTCCGGGGACAGCGAGAGAAGAAACACACGAAGTCCAAGGCTCAGGGATAAAAGGAAAACTTTAATAATTTTCTAAAGGCTTTTATATGTTAGTTCACAAAAGTGTGTTAAATGGCATAAGTTAATTGGCCCTTTGGCCCTCCACCCCTTGAGGAGATTGGTCAAATTCTAAGACACCCATTTCTAAATATTTTTTAGTTAGAACCATAACAATACTGCAAAACTACCTGCAGGTGCAAGAAGTTTAGAAAACCGTAAAATAGTTTAAAATAGTTTGCATGGGAAAGACAGAACTCTCACAAAATGCTGCAGGGGGCTGAAGAAATCCCCTGCTGAAGCCTTTTCAGTATCCATATTTAGTTTCTACTATCTTAGTGACATAAAGCAGCTTATAAAGGGTTCAGTGTGTACCAATACCCACCACCAGCGTGAGTGGGGAGAGAGATGGGTGAGAAGGAACTTGCAGTTGTAACTGGAGCAGTAGATGGAGTTACTGAAATGGCTCACTGTATTGTATTGAAAAACATTCCTAATGGCATCCAGTTCTTGCAGTAGATGTTACTCAAATTATAAGTTGTAGGGTGTTGCTTGCATTTTTGGGGGAAGAACAGACACTCTCCCACTTCTGGCTGGGTAGGGCAGCAAATGCTGGTAACTGCAGGCAACAAAATGTAAGCAGGAGGCAGAACCCACAGAACTGATGGCCACAGAGGACTGAAATAACTCAATGCTGACTGGGTAGGTTAAATTTATCAGTTTAGTTGCAACAGCACATGTTTCTGTTCAGTTTACAAAACATTTCTGAAGTCCAGGATGGTTTAGTAGAGGCTGGTCACCAAATAACACCCACATTGTTATTTGGGAGTGAACTGTTAGTTAGAACCTGGGTTGGTCATCTCTGCTTTTCACTGCAGGGCTTTCTCTGAACATATTAAAGACATTTCCTTTGAAGTGTTAGGCCCAAATGCCAGACTTTTAATTTAAACTGCATTTCATATTAGGTACCTTACTCAAGGTTCTCAGTTCTGCTTTTAAACCACTACTTAACTTTCAGACACTTTACAACTCATAACCTAACAAGGAATCTAGAGCTCATCTTTTGGGATAGATATTTTGTCCTGCTGCTCTTAAAATACTGATGTATTTTTAAAGTTTTTTTTAAAGTTAAGATAAACTGCAGAAACAATGCTTAAATTCAATAACTCAAGCTGGAAATAATTTTGTATTTTGGCTTTCAAACATCTACCAGCAGAGAATTTCTCTCTGTTGTGTATTATATTTTTAGCTGTCAACATCAGACTCGGTGTCAGTGCCAGGCAAACTGTGACACTAACTAGACTTTCAAGTGTGATCTGTAATCCAGCCTAAGAAATTCTAAGCTGAGACTTCACACTGCATTATAGCTGTATCCATACATTTATCATCTAGAAAAAGAAAAAAAAAACAGCTTGTAATGTTTTATTTCAGTAAACTGAAGTGATAGGTTTCAACAATTCTGGAACAAATCCATTTAATGCTTAGTTGCCAGTGAGGCACAAAAAGTTTGCTTGAACATTTCCAAAGTTCTTGGTCCACCTCTTGTATTATTTAAGAAACGTTTTTAAGCTAATGATGGTTGGAGAAACTTTGGAGTAGGCTGCTCCTGCAGGTTGATGGACACAGGCACTTTCTTCCTACATTGCCAGGCCTTGAGGGATCTGGCAGCAGAACAACAGCAAGAAAAACCAAAGAGCAATTTATATACAAGGGGGAAGTGCTTTCATTAGGGAAACTGGGATGTGTCACTCTTCTCTACACATTTGGGGCTGCTTTTATCCCTATCTTAGTCTATTCATACAGGCAAAGTCAAGCCAGATGAAGCATATGGGAGGGTCTCGGTTACTTTACTTTCTAAACTTCTAGATAGCTATTTCAAAACAGGAAGATGAAATAAAATTCTGCTTTGTTGAGCATTGAAAAAAATGACACCTTTTCCTAGTTCTTAATGCTGTTCTTGATGAGGCACCACATTTCATTGGCATCTTTGACTGCCTTGTTCAGAAAACTTCAGTTCAAAGTTTGGCATCATGTATACATGGTTTATGTTGTTTTTCTATAGATGCATTATTCATAACTACATAAAGCACTTGGGCCACTTTTTTTTCATGATTCACTCCATTTTCTGAGGTCTTTTTGTTGCTCCTAACCTTCATTCTGACTTTTGCTTGCCAGAACAAGATTACAAGCATGTGGATGTAAATATTTATTTTTCTATTCATTGTTTTTAAATAGAGTTTGTTTGGCTGAACAAAATCAGCTTCAGCACTGTTTCCTGGGGGACACCTTGTGTGCCTTTTGGCTTTTCCCCATTCCTAGTTTAAATATTTTTCCGTGACTTTGAGTGGGTACATTTGGATTGAATATAACCCTTCTTTTCAGTACAAGTTCTTCAAGTCCCAGAAGTTTCCCAAATTCATAGTAAATTTAAATCTCTCTTTGATGCACCACCGTCTCATCACTGCTTTGAGACTCTGGATCTCTGTCTGCCTTTGAAGATTTTTGTTTCACAGCATTCTGGAGAATAAGAGTGTGGAGGTTGTAACTTTTCCTGAGGTCTGATTCCACCTTTTCCATCCAACAGCAGGTAGTTCACTCTGCAGCCTCTCACATGCCACAAATAGAGGTGTCTTTGCATCTAAAAATTGAATCTTCCATTCCTACTGCCTGCTGCTTCCCATCCATGAAAGTCCAGAGGGTACTCTGACTTCAGCCTGTCTCTTCTCAGATATTGCACCACTGCTTTTAGCTGAGTGCCCTCATTCCCTGAGCCTTAATGGGCTGAACGTTTTCAGGTTTCACCAGGTAATAACTGTGGGACAAATTTTACAACAGGATGCCTCTTCCTTCAGCTTTGCATATAATGTTTCAGTTATTTGTTGGCTGTGATGTGCTGCTAATACTTTTTAAGTGCTGTCTTAGGAGATCAGCTCGTCTTTCTCCGGCAGATTGCACAGATTTCAGAGTTTTGTCTGTCTCTATTTTAGGAAGTGTACAGCTTGTTTTGGGAGCTACCCCAAAATAGGATTTGCTCATATGCATATGTTTACCTGTCTGCTGAGTGTTTTCCAGCTCCATGCAGTCTGTGTTGTTCAGTAGCTTCGGTGCTTAAAATAATGCAGGTAAAGCTGATGTCTGGGGGATTAACTAGTTCTTCACATAATTGCCTTCATAGATACAAGGTTAAAAAATTTCAGTGCTAAGCAACAAAAATTACAATTAGCTCTGTTAGTCCAGGGTTTGTTGCATGAACTTCTCCAACATCCAGTGTATTGGTAGTTTTTGTGTTGTTTCCCTGGCTAGTTCTAATGAATGATAATATGGCCTTGCAGATTTAAGAAGTGAGAAAATCAAACCTACATGAAGAAACAGACTTTCTTTTCAGTGTTTCAGTTTCAACAGTGTTTTTTTATGCAGAGATTCAGTATTACCTGTGAGTTTGGTGTGTGAGGCACTGGGTACACAGAAGGGACAGAGATGATCACTTGGTGTGCAAGTTGAATATGCAGTTGAGATTCTGATAGTCTGACCTGATGACTCTTAACCCCTTTTAGTGAGAAATAGTCATGTGCAGGATGTAATTAACCCTCCTGTTCACATCCAAACTAGGTTTGCATTACATAAATAAAGCAGAGATGGGAAGAGCATCCTAAAATACCATCAGGATCAGCTGTTTCTTTGATTATGCTGATTATATGTGGTATGTAGTTGATTCATGTACATTAATGTACATGTACATAATTTTCATTTAAATTCTTGGATAATTTTTGGTAAGTTAAATTCCAGTGGTTATAGTTAGGTTTTTATTGCAAGTGGTACAGTGGGATCAAATACACCACAGAATCTTACAGTTAAAAATTTAAGCTCCTGGTCAGTGCTGTAACACACAATTTGGATGTGTTGTAATGTCAAAGAAAAGTAATTTCCATAGTCAACAGGTTGGGGTGTAAAAGAATTTGTGTTCCTCATGCAGAAAGAGTTAGATTAAATAACTTTGTTTTTCTATCACCCATTGCAGCCAAACAGATTTAAGTCACTAGATCCTTAGAATCCCTTGATTCCATCTCCTTTAACACCAGTGGGAGCATAGACAAGTTATTCACTGGTAGATATTTACATGAAAATCTCATTTGAGATGGTTTAATCTTTAAAGGACATCACACACCGTACTGAGATTTAAATTCCTCATTCCAAATTCACAGGAAACGTGCATCCCTGTCAACTGGCTAATCAACACTTCTAAATATCAGGGTATTTTGCTAATGTTCTGGAACACAATTTTTAATGAATTAATTGAATTTCACATCCATCCTTTTGTAAAGGGCTCCTGTGCATATGCAAATGAGTATCTATAAGTAAATAGATGAAAGTGAAATCATTTGAATATTCAATGGCTGTGTCTGAATATTCAGTCCGTGTTATTGATACACAGTGCTACTGATTCGCCATGTGACCATTCACTGTTAAGGGCAGCCACTACTGATAAAGCTGATTGTCACCAGAAAGGCTTTAGAATAATTTCTAAGTAAATTTCCACCTCTTGGAAGTCTGAGTTTGTTTGGTTTTTTTGGGGTTTTTTTGGGCTTTTGGGGGTTTTTTTGTTTTTGTTTTTGTGGTTTTTTTGCAGCAGGACAAAATAACTTTCAAATCATTAGTGGCAAGAAAATCTCTCAATGCAAAAATACCTCCTGTTGTGGTGGGTGGGTTTTCTGTATATGCCCAAAATGCCTTCATATGGAACAGCTTCAGTTACAGATTAAGAGAATGAAAATGCTGAAAAGAGTGTAAGTTAAATGCTCAGACAGACTACTACTGAAATTCCAACAAAATGGCAGTGGTCCTTAGGAAAAAAACTAATCAAACAATACTTAGCTGAAGTCTTAATTGACTCTGTGCATCTTCTAAAATTGTAAGCCTTATCTCTTACATTGTGTTCCTTTTAGGTAAGTAGGTTAGCAATTAAAACACATGTATCTAAATTTTTGTAATGGGTGGCTGAGGAACAATATTTGCATGGCATTTACTCTGTATTAAGTTTCTTAAAGTCATGTTTTAATAGATAGATTGCTTTCATTTCTCTTTGGAAAAAAAAAAAGAAAAAAGCAACAAAATTACCATCCTGAGTTGGAACAAATCACAGTTAATACTGTGTGGATGAATTGAGATTTTGCTAATCCAATGGAAGTCGTCTTTAATGGAGATTCAAAACAAAATAAAGAAAATCCACTTTCCTTCTTAATAAGCCTCCTCCTGCCCCAAATATTTAAGCCCTTTATACAAGGTTAAATTTTTAAGAATATGGAATCTTTCAGACTTAGAAATATCCTTTTATGAAAATACATTCTAACAGAAAATGTGTGGAATCTAGCAGAAGAAGTGTCAAAATAAAAATCTAGTAATTCCCATTCTGTCACTACCAGTTGTCAGTCCAAGACAGTTCAACATTTGAGATATGGATAATATCAAATCCTGTTCTCTGACTTGCTTTTTTTTTTCTTAGTAAAAGCCTTAAAATATAAATAAACACAAACTATTTCCACCTTGACATTGACTTTGCTGTGATCACAGCACATCCACCTTCCTACCTCAGCCTGTGGGATCCAAAGAGAGTACATCAAAGAACTTTTCTTCTCTGAGGGAAGAAAATGTGAAAATTCCTATGTTTTGTGAATGTTCATTGTCATGAGAAATACCTTTTACATGAGTGGAAATACACTGTCAGACTGGGGCTATGGCGTAGCCTCTGCTAAGCAGCCAGAATGTTTTTAAGTTGGAAAAGGACTTTCCAATACCTATTTCAGAAAAGCCTGTTCCTTTTACAAGAAGAAAATTTGGGCTTTGAGGACCAGCAGACCAATAGGATGGCACAGACAGGAGCATGTAAACATAGGTACATGTACAAAAAGTCACTTTCTATGGAGCTGTGACTAGAAATTATGAATGTTGGTCTAAGGACTACAGATCCCACCAGAAAAATATTCCAATTCTACAAATATTTGTGGAAGTGAAAGAAAATGTGTTAGAAAATCCTGAGTTCAAACTGGCCTTGATGATTGCTTTCTCTCTAGCGTTAGTCAGGAAGCTCATCGTGGTTTGGGTTCAGTCTGGGGATGAAGACACATTTAGAATCACAGAATCATTTAGGTTGGAAACGCCCTCTGAGGTCACTGAGTCCAACCATTCCCCCAGCACTGCCAAGGCCACCACTAAACCACATCCCCAAGCACCATAACCACACTTTTTTTTTAACACTTCCAGGGGTGGTGATTCCCTCACTGCCCTGCGTAGCCTCTTCCAGTGCCTGATCACCCTTTCTGTGCAGAAATTTTCCCTGTTATCCAATCCAAACCTCCCTTGGCATAACTTGAGGCCATTTTCTCTTGTTTTATCCCTTCTTAGCTGGGAGAAGAGACCAACCCCCACCTGGCTACAACCTCTTTTCAGGTGTCTCTATGTAGATGTCCACATATGAGTTGGACATGTAAGCTTCCATCTCAGTCAAACAGTTAAGTCACCAGGTCCTTAGAATCCCTTGACTACATGTATTTTGACTCCAGTGGGAGCATAGGCAAGTATTTCATAGTCGATATTTACATGAAAATACTCATGAGATTTTCATTTTACATGAAAATCTCAGTTGAGATGGTTTAATCTTTAAAGGACATCACACACCATGCTGAGATATAAATTCCAAATTCACAGAAAACATGCATCCCTGTTAACTGGCTAATCAACACTTCTAAATATCAGGGTATTTTGCTAATGTTCTAGAACAGAGTTTTTAGTGAATTAATTAAAATCCACATCTATCATTTTGTAAAGGGCTGCTCTCTGTCATTTAGAAGCCATTCCTCCTTGTCCTGTTACTACATGCTCTTCGAAAATCCTCAATCCATCTTCCCTGTAGGCTCCCTTCAGGCACTGGAAGGCCACAATTCGGTCTCCCCAAAGCCTTCTGTTCTCCAGGCTGAAAAATCCCAATTCCTGGTGTCTTTCTGAGGGGAAAAGTACATGACAACACATTCAGGTTCCACAACTTCATTCCACATATATGTGAGCACACACAGGAGGCACATGGAAATTTTTATATGGAGGCTAAACAGCCTCTATATCAAAATCTTACTAAATATAGACGTGCAGGAGCTGTTCTCAGCCCAAGCTAGTGGAGAAAAATGTATTTAGAAAGATTTCTCTTAAATGTAAGTTAAATACTTAACCTTAAGTGTGCTTGATGTTGCATTAATGTTTGAAAGATTGGCATTTTCAGACTGCCAGTCAAAAAGCAGAGGAGAAGGTGGATCATCTGCTGCAGGCCCCTGCAGAGCTCCAAGGCCATGTGCTGAGGGACTGGAAAGCTTCCTGGCACAAAAGGACCTGGGGGTGCTGGTGACAGTGGCTGAACATGAGCCAGGCGTGCCCAGGTGGGCAGGGAGGTCAATGGCCCCATGCCTGTGTCAGCAGTGGTGTGGCTGCAGGGCCAGGGCAGGGATTGTCCCCCTGTGCTGGGCACTGGTGAGGCCCCACCTCGAGTGCTGTGCTCAGTTCTGGGCCCCTCAGGACAAGAACGACGTTGAGAGGCTGGAGCGAGTCCAGAGAAGGGAATGGAGCTGGGGAAGGGTCTGGAGCACAAGTCCTGTGAGGAGCAGCTGAGGGGGCTCAGCAGCTGAGCCTGGAGAAAAGGAATCTTGGGGGACCTTCTAGCTCTCTACAACCCCGAGGCAGGAACATCCAGGAAAGAGGGTAGCTGAGAGTGGGTTGAGTGTCCAGCTCAGTTCCCTTCCCTGGACATGCTCCAGCACCTCAATGTCTCTCACAAACCTCAGACTGTAAGATCAGGAAGGTCCCTGCACTCCTGGTGTCTCTGTGGCTTACTGACACTTCAGAGTCTACTAATTCTCTAAGTATCCCAGCTCTCTACTAACATTGCAGCATTTCTTTTCTTATCTTCTCATCTACTCACAAAAACTGATCTGTTTTTAGTGTTAAACTGTCAAAAATATTAATGGCTTTGGCCACCGAGTATTCATCCAGATGATTTCTGGAAGAGTATGGCTGTTAGAAAGGGACAGAGATGACTTTGAACAGACAGCTCACTTGGATTTGGAGTCAGGAGGGTTCATTAGCACAGACATGAATCCGGGATAACCATGACTGTTGAATAACTCTGAATAACCAAAGAGCAGTCCCAAGGATGGGTAATTTCCTGTTACAGATGTAGTCACTATGCATCACTGATCAAACAGAGCAGGATAGGAAAAGTTGTTTACCACCTTGAAGCTAAATAATCCAAGCCATGATTCTTGCTTTAATATGCATTTGATCCCTCTGTTGCACAATGTATCATGCATCTTCTAATGGCTTTCATCTTCTTTCACACCATTTTAAAGCTGTTAATTAATCTACCTATATAATCAGCATGCACACAAATTCCAGGCTTTAGTATCCACATCCATACAGTTCATGGGGTTTTATATTTCAGAGACATATTTGGGTGTTTTCCAGTTTGTGTGTCCTTTCCTACTGAATGCCACACGTATCTTTTCTTCCAGCACCCTGTAAATATTACAAAGACCTTCACAAGTTCTTTGATGTGTTACGGACATCCACCTTGTTAGTCTAAAGTACAGCTCCTTCTCAGTTACCGTGTTAAGCTCATTATTTCAGGCACACAATTAAACTTGTCATCTGCTAAGCTTCCATGGTACTCAATTCTCCCGTGTGCCTTTCCCTTCCTTCAGTGTCCACCACCTACTTAAAGAAGTCAGAGTAATTATTTTTGTTTGTCTTTTGAGCCATGCTTCTCTGACCAGAGCTCTCTTTCTCTTTGAGGTCTATAACATTTTGTCAAAAACCCCCACAAAATAGCCAAGAATGATGGTTTATAATTATAACATCTCAAAGTAAACAGAATAAATCAGTATTCAGCTCCTAATTCTTCTCTCTGCATTAAAACTGCCCACTGTCACTAATACTTCCCTAAAGATTTCAGTTCAAGCACTGTTTTACATTTCTTCTGGATCATGGACCAGGGAACTACACATCCCAATTATGCAAAGAGTTATATTTTCAAATTTTCTTGTATCAGCAGCTCTGCAGTTGACTTATTTTACAGCACTGGGTTGTAAGACAGACAAGCAAATGACAAGGGAACAATGTACAAGAGACTCATACTCAGTTTAGTCCTCAAGTGTGAGATTATCCTACAGACATTAGTGAAGAGAAATCGTTGTGTAATGAATGTCTCT
The DNA here is from genome assembly GCA_013397115.1 of Edolisoma coerulescens. Lineage (NCBI taxonomy): Eukaryota > Metazoa > Chordata > Aves > Passeriformes > Campephagidae > Edolisoma > Edolisoma coerulescens. Next base: position 47,934 of record VWZW01004869.1, on the reverse strand, counting down.
CACATACAATGTTACTACATAATCTTGCTAATAAGTACATGAGGCTCCCTTTTAAAATATTTACGTTTTTTAAATCAAGTATGTCTGCTGTGGGATTTGTTTGAAAACTCATGGCTTCAGTGACTGGAGAGGTGTTGCTTTCAAAGTGAATGCAGTCATGGTCAGTTTATTAAGTTCAGTGCCAACGTTATTGTTTAACTTCTTTCCATTTTTTTTTTTAACCGTTTCTGGTCTTATAAACCGGGTTTTACAGAAAGACTGTGTTTTACTAAAGTAAGGAAAGCACATTCTGGTTATATATCAGACTCTATTTCATTATTATTTAGCAGCTCCTGTATACACTTGTCTCAGTGCAATAATCAAGATAGGAACTGCTAATAACCTGGCTGGGAACCACAGAAAATTATGTCTGGGGATAATAGGGAGATAATCACATGCAGAGTACAGGCCCAGTGATAAAGATTGTTGTGATGATATAGGTGGAAAATACAAAAGCAGGAGAGGAAGGGTGATATTTCAGTTGTTTTAGCAAATACAGAAAGTCAGTGTCAAGGAAGAAAAAGATGGAAGTCAGGCCCAAAATCCTTCAAACACTAAAAATAGGAGAAAGAAGTAGAGGATCTACTGACAGAAGAGGGGACTGGAGGAAATATCATGGTGCATGCAGCAGTATCAAAAGGAGCAGAAAGAAAACTATGTATTATCTAAATAAGAAAAAATTTATACTATTATGCACACAAAAATGTTCATATCTGTATTTAAGGGATTAAGAAATGCCTTTTCTGAGCCTTTATGGGGAGAAGAGTACGAAAGCCTGTGCAAGGCAGTGCAGAATCAAAGCAAGCCCCCTCCAAAAGCTCTGAAATAAAACACTGGTAAAGTAAATATATTCAATAGCAAATCCAGGTGTGTGGCCCTCTGCAAACTGCACTTTGCACAACACAGTACATTAGTTCCCAACCAGCACAAGACCAGAACTAATACAAAATAAATGCAGCAGCATCCCTTTTTTTTTTTCCTACCACTGAGCCAAGAACTAAAAATTCAGAGCAGCCCTCAGTGATAAACATCTCTCCCACTATAAATGACTGGCCCGTTGCTAATGGCAACAACTCTGTTCCTAAAGTTAGCTGAGCTCTTACAGTGGCAAATTCGGTGTCCTCACGTAACTTGCAGGATTCAGCTCACCAGTTTTGCCAACTCCTACAGCCATACAACTGCATTTAAGCATGAACTTTTCCTTTCTCTATGCACAATATTTATCAAAGAAAAATTCAGTTAAAGTTAGAGCCTGAGTTATAGGATCCTGAATATGGAAGTGGAATCAATATTTAGTCTTGCCATTGTGTGATGCCATTTTATCCCATTTTATTCCATTTTATGCCATTTTTTGGGTTTTGTTTTTTGCATTAAATAAATCCCTACAATACTGTAGGATGGATCCTTTAATTCCAGATACAGATGGATGGAAATAATTCATCCAAATTATGGGACACAGCTAAAAGAGGACTTAGGACTAAACCATGTGTTACTTAGGGTTTCAAACTGTGGTTAGCAGATGTTTGCTGAGATGATGAGATGTGAGAGGCAAACATTGCATTAATTTATGGTTGTAGTTTTGCAAAAAGATACACACCATATCAAACCTCTGGGGTAAATGAGATGTTAAAAATAATCCCTCGTCCTGATTTGTGAGCCTTACTTTTGCTTTCAGAGACCCTTTCATCAAAGTCATGAGGAGAACAAAAGTTTTTTACACAAGAATTATTTATGACCAATTTAGAATGAGTTTTGTGAACGTCTTATGGTATTTGTATTTAAGATTTGAATTCCAATAGCTTAAAAAAAATGTGAATCATAAATAGGATATCCGAATTGTTGTGTTAAACAGTGCTTAAAATTTCAAATTTCATTGTTTTAAAAGAAAAAACTGCATTTCAGAAAAGAACCTTTTCTTTATAATTATAAAACTATGGAAACAATTAATTCCAGCAATTAGAATCTTATAATCATAGAATCATTTCGGTTGGGAAAGATCTTTGAGACCATCAAGTCCAACCCTTAACCCAGCACTGCCAAGGCCACCACTGAACCATGTCCCCAGGTGTCACATTTAAAAGTTTTTTGAACATTCCCAAGGATGGTGATTCCACCATCATATGATAGTGACAAAAAAGATAGATGGGGAAAATGTCAAAGTATCAGTCCATAACCTTTACAATATTGCACTTGGAGCTTCATAAACTGTAGAGATAAAATACAAATTATTACTTTTCTTCCTTTATGGCTTTTCGAAGGAAGGCATAATTATCTAAAGTCAACAGTGATGGTCCCACTATAAAAATTATTACAGTCACAACCTGGAGCCTTAAAGAGAATCAGGAGCTGGGACAATAAAAAGCACAGTACACAGGGTTATCTGCTCAGAGCTGTGTATCAACCTGAACTGATTTCAAGGAAAAAATAAATCAATGTGCTTAATAACTCTAGGTTGGACGTCTATTCCATTCTGTGCAGTTTTATGCCATAGAAATTGCAAGAGTGTCTGGGACTCTGTTTTGTAGGGATAGTTTTATGCACACACTTCCAGCTGCTGTTTCTGAGTGTGAGACATGGAGATGAGGGCTGGGGGAAGGTGAAACAAATCAGAAGATCACAGAATTATTTGGGTTGGAAAGGCTGTTAAAGCCCATCCCATTTCCACCCCCTGCCATGGGCAGGGACACCTTCCACCAGCCCAGGCTGCTCCAAGCCCCATCCAGCCTGGCCTTGGACACTTCCAGGGATCCAGGGGCAGCCACAGCTTCTCTGGGCACCCTGTGCCAGGGCCTCAGCACCCTCACAGGGAAGAGTCTCTTCTACAAATCTAACCTAAATTCCCTAAATAAATAAGCACATAATTTTTTTAGTGATTCACTGTTAACAAGGCCCGGTGAGTTTTATGCAGGTTTTACACAGGCTGAGATGTCTGCACCTAAAGCAAAAGGAGCTGATAAATAAGGTCATGGATGCTACCAAAAAACTCTGTGAGCTTTACAGGCTTTTACCTCTGGTCTCTGAAACACTTTGCAGCTGTTACTGCTTGTGCAGCACGCTTCCTGCCAGGTAAATAGAAATCTGCTGCCTATAATGCTTTGCAAGCATTATTTGCTGCCATAAAACATGAATAAAAGCATAAAATATTGAGGAAGATATAATTTTATAGTGCATTAAAAATAAAAAAAAAATTAACAAGCATGACAGGTTAACATTTTACAAGCATCAAAGGAGCAGGTGAATTATGGCATTATAGACAGCAGAACAAGCTATCTTGTGTTTAGCCTTGAAGCTCTTTATTTTTCCAGACCATTTCTAATTAGAGTCTTGAAATTAGATCCTGCTAGCAAACCTCTAAATTACAGGGAGTAAAGAGGGGATTCAATCCAGATATTTTTCCAGTACAGGACTTTTGAGCCCAACACACTCTGTTCTGCACGCAAAGCATTGGAGTTGTACAGGTACAGAATGATCATAAGGAGCAGAAAAGGTGTAGGTGTTGAAAAAAAAGAGAGAAAATAACATTTCCCCGTGCAGATAACCTTTGTGACTTAATTTGCCAAAGGAGGAATTGCCGTGTTGTGCATAGAACCAAGAAAACAAGGATTTTTTTGGAAAAAAAGGTGAAATTCCAGGTCAGTGTACATAAGACCTGAGGTGCTCCAGACCAAGAGCTAGAAAAATATTATTCTAAGGCAGGAAAGTGAAAAGGAAAGGAAAAGGGGAAGTGATACAGGGAAAGGGGAAAGACTCACTAATAGGAGAAAAAAAGCCAAAAACTTCTTTGTGACTAGAAAAAAAACCATGAAGCCTTATGTTGATAATATATAATTTGGGCCAATATACTTTTGCAAGCAAAAGGCATGGTATCTTGGGCAAATCTTTCTTTTTACTGACATCTCACATAGGGTGTAAAGATTTATATGCACCCAAATGAAGAAACAAGAAAACATCTGCCTTTAGATTATGTTAAACTGGTCCAGGGTGATTACTTTGGGAACTGAGGTAGATTATGCACATGGTTAAATATCAGTTTGTTAGCAGGGGACACAGGAAGGAAATCAGTCACCTGAAATCAGTGGCACAGGCTGTCAGTGTGTTTAGTTAAGTGAGGACAGTGCTTCTCCAGGATTCCAGGGGGTTCTTTGCTTTACCCAGTGACCTGATATTTCACAGTCAATGAATTTACTGGTGTCTGTAAGAATATATAGTCTGTGTAGTAGTGGAAAGAAATGGGGACCTTCCCTCTCAAGATAATTTTTTTGAGAGTTAGTGATATTTTCTACTATGTAAAAAAAAAAAAAAAAAAAAAAAAAAAAAGGGGGGGAGNGAGAGGAAATATTGGAATAAAAAAATATTAAAAGGAAAATATGTTACTGAAACGCTGGAAGATCTCATGTGGGGAAGATATAACAGGTAGGGAGCTCATGAAGGACAAGTTAATGACTGTCTTTTGTCTTACTCCGAGAAGCAAAATAAATAACAGACTCTCAGAACAACAAGAAACGTGAGAATATAAAGGTAGGGAAAAATTGAGGGGAAAGATCCATGGAATTATTTTTAAAGTGGTCATTTCAGTACTGGAGGAGAGATGGGAAATGGCTCTTGGAGCAATTCAATCTTGAGATTTTGGACATCTGGCCTCAGAGGATTCACAAAAGATAGAGGAAGGTTTCTACTTCAAGAGGGGACAGCCCAATAATAACAGAGTCTGATGTTTGTCAGAATTGTTCCAATAGTACCAATCTTTATGCTCTGAAACTGTCAGAAACAAATTGCAACAAAGACAAGCTTTTGATGCTCATTTGATGAGCAGAAGTGATAAAATATATGAAAGGCTCAAATGCAAGGTGTTATTATTCTGGTGAGTTGAAGCAAAGATTGCAAAAATGAAATAGTAAAAGGGGATGTAGTCAGGAGGAGGATAATTGCTGGTACCAGAGACACTGGCCTATTAGCACAATAAGATCTCACTCTGGTAGAAGATCTGGCACAGAAAAAATGAAAAAATAATGATATGACTTTTTTTTTTTTTTTTTTTTTTTTTTTTTTAGTAGCAGGAAGGGAGAGAACCTCAGACAGTATTGATTGGATAAAGGAGAAAAACAGAAATAAGGCAAGAGTTCCATTGAATTTACTACACTAAGAATTGAAAGACCAGAAAATTTCAGTAGGGCAGGGAGATGGAAAATCTGTGAAAGTTATAGTAAAGCAGAAAGTGCAGCTGACACCTGTGTTTAGCAGAAGAAAGAGGATATAATTCACACCAAAGGCAGGGCATTGTACAGGACCATGCCAGTTTCCCAGAATAATAAAAATGATCTGAGGAATTTTAGCCTTAGGTAGAAGCAAATCCTTATTTCTGCTATAATAGAAAAAAATCAGCATGAACAGAATGCCAAAAATGTTAACCAAAAATGGTCCTTACAATTTCAATCATATTTTTTTTAGTCAATCTGATAATGGATATTTCTAAGGACAAAGGTAATTAAGGAATGCATCATAGGATGTTTGTGGTCAGTATCCAGGTGAGCTGGAGAAAAATAAAGTCCTTGGAACAAATATAATGCAAAGACTGATGTTTTCCCACTGTGCAGACAGCAAAACAAGGTCAAGGATGCAAAAAGACAAATTACTGAAGAGATGTAGCCACATGTCTTTATGGGAATAGAAGAGCTGCCAAGAGAATATAAAATCAAACTTGTGACATCAGCAATTCCAGCAGCAGTCTCTGACCTCTGTATTTTCCTACTAGAGAAGGTAAAAAAAAAAGCAAAAGAGAATGTGAAAGATATGAGAGGTATTTGACAAACAAAAGTGCTTAAGGACTCATATGCAATGAAAGCCCCGAAGCTCAGCAGAAAATTAGCATATGTATGTGGAGAAATAAAACAAGCTTCTTATATTAGCTTGTTTATCAGAAACCAAATACTCCCAGAGTTATATACTTTGAAAGTCCTCTTGGCCTTTCTCCTCCCCAGCTTTTTCATGGAAGAATCTAAGCATTAACTGTATTCATCTTTATATTTGGAAGGTACTGGTGTCAGCTGGCTCCCAGTCAGCATCACTCTAGCAACAGAAAATTTCTGAAAAAGAAATCTAGGATGCTGCCAGGGTTGCTTGGCATCCTCTGCCAGGCAGAAGATGTGTTGGTTTATGACAGGAATAAAACTGAGGATGATGAATTTTGAGATGGTTTCAGCAAGCTGGCCTTGCTCTGAATGAGGCTGCTACCTGTGAAAAGGAGCAGATAAATGTGTGCTGTTTGTTACAAGAAATGGGAAGTTCTGGGTGAACCTCTGTGTTTCTGCAGCTCCAGAAGAAGCTCAGCAGAGTTCATGAGTGCAGCAATGTTTTAACCGTCAGAAAGAGCAGATTTTGGAAAGGAAGTAACAAGGTCATTTAACACAGTTGAAGAAGTATTGACACATCTACCTCTTTGGTGCAATATTCTGTGTTCTGCCTGTGATGCAGAGGTAAAGGCAAGGGATGAAGGGTTCTTAGGTATTTCTATATCTAAATCTTCGTCAAAGAAAACCTGTCTGGAGACATCTGTAGTATCCATATTAAAAAAAAAAAAAAGCAGAGAAATCAAAGAATGGTATGTTCCAGCATGTGTAGGCTGCTCAGAAACTTACAGAGACCTGCAAAAGGCCCAGCCTTTACATACTTGACAGTTTGATAACACCCAAACAGATTGAAGCATCTTTGCCCTTAGAGAATCCATATTCAACAAATGACTTTCTCGTTTAGATTCAGAGACTCTGATCAGAGAGGGTGCTTCCTTTCAATCTTTGTTAGCACCAAATAGTCTTGGGGAAAGTCTTTGCTAAGCAAACACTCATGTGAAAGAGCAGACTTCTGAGGAAGGTGTCCAAACAAATATATGCTAATATTGACCTGACCATACTCTTTCAATCAACATAAATTACATTTATTAATTTTTTTTATTAATGAATTATTTATTCAATACTAATCAAATGTATTCAGTGCTGCCCAAGAAGAGAGAGCCAAGGGGATGAAATGCAAAACAGACCAATTGCCACAGTATTAAACACAGGTTGGCATTGGGATTATGGAATGAAAGAATTGTTAATCCTCTGAGGCTCCAGAAGAGCTGCTCTCCAAAATCCTGCAAGAGCACAAACAAGGGCATGACATGAGTGCAGCAGTTTGTAGGGTTTGACTAGGCTGGTTCAAACCTAAGGAACAGCAGGGAAGAATATAATGTGGGAGGGAAAATAGGCAAACAAGAATGTCCGAACACACCCCTGCCCCCAGGAAACAGTTGCTAATATCATTAATCTCTACAAAACTACCTGATAGACCTGGGCAACAGGCACCAACAGGGGGTTTTTTTGTGTGTGTTAGGCTGATTTTTTCACTAGGACACACACACACATTATTGTAGATGATTGTTTCTCCACACATACAGACCTGGCTGCACTTCCATGGTTGTCACCTGCACAGGTCACACAGAAAACGAAAGCTGATTCTTGCCAGGTATGAAATTCCTAAGCTCTTCATAGAAAGAGCTGTGAGCCTTTATTAGCACTTCTGAACTCTTCAGCAAAGAGAAGGCAGAATAGCACATACTTAAGGGAACAAAAAAGATAAAAGTCAGGAGAAGCTGTGTGTACAATTATGACGTATTGATCACCTGCACCTGGATTCTCTCCTGCAGAACTGATGATAAGTATATTAGGAATGAACATACTGGAAGCACTCATTAATCTTAAACCTCTGAAGTCCAACCAGAAGGAACTGTTGGAGCAAAATCCCAAGACACAAACTTGGCCACTGTAATGGTCGAGGGTAAAAAAAAATGGAGAACCACTCCTAGAGCAAAAGGATCATTTTTTTCCTTAAAAATCTTAGAAGTCTTTTGGTGCACTTTGTCAGAGCTCTTACTTGTGATGGTTGCAAAGGTATTTCTTCAAAGGAATGAAGCGCTGCCTTCTTATTTCCTACTGCAGGAAAGAAAAAATAGGTAACTTGTAGTGGTGACAGGAGGCAAAAGCAAAGAGGGTTGTCCTGCCCCCAGTCCCTCTCCCAGTCTCAAGGAGGTGCACATAGAACTGATCCAACCTAGTCTAAGTTCAGAATTCAATTCAGATTTATTTCTATGGCTGGATGAGAAGATCCACCAGTGGAGATAGCTTTGAGTCATTTGAAATTGTTTCAAAGCTCTTGATTTAAGGAGGCAGGAAACATTTTTACATGGTGGGAAAAAATATTCTCTCCATTTACTTCATGGGTATTTCAGTTAATATTATCTGTTAGTTGTACCAGCCATTAATTCCATTATAAATTAAATTCCTTAGGCTTTTTCTTTGAATGATGGGATGTAAAAAACCCGTTCAAAACCCCTGTCATCTTCTAAAGTAAACAGAACAGTATGCACTTGAATTTAGAACAGCACACAAAATGTCAATCATTGAAATTAGAGATCTGTTGCATGCAAAATTTCATGCATGAAAAGAAACAGTTCTGAAGCTCTGAATGATATGAAATTTTCCCCTGCATAGTCACACAGTAAGAATTTTGTGATTTAAATGTAGTGTTTCTTCTTTGTCTTTCTGTTTTGTTTAAGTATCATATTCAGACTCGTTCTTATGTATTCAGATGTTTGGTTCTGCACTGGTTTATCAATATTTCTGCTCTGCTTCGTAGGAATTTCCTCACAAAGACCGATACAAAATATACCTGCTGTCTGAATATACACATTTCTATTCTTTTTTTGTATACATTTTATTTTATATCTTTTCCCTTAGCTTTTAGACTGTGTAGGCGTAGCTTTGCACTGCTCCAGGAAATTGAAGTGCATTTTCTTTGTAAATTTTGTAACCATTGGTTTTGTCTCTTTGGGAACAAGGAAAGGCTAGAGAGTTCCTCCAGAGAAAAGGAAGTTCTGTTATAAGTGACACACACAGAGATTGGTTTACTGAACTATTTTCTTGTTTGTTAAAAGGATGTATAACTCCTCATTTTTCACTTGCATTCCGGCAGCATCTGCAAATCCCAGTCCTGAAACAAGCCCCAGCTCTGTCTGGCAGTGGGGAAGATCCTTTTTGCTCTGTTTTGAGGAGCTGGTGTGGAGCATATTTGGTTATCATGCTCCGTAACAATTTTGACATTGGTCAACTGATGCCATCTGTGGCTTCTGTAACAGCCTGACCCCAGCAGCTGCTCTTCATGAAGACAGTGTGTGTAAGAAAATGAAACTTTAT
>VWZW01004869.1:14180-38525 GCA_013397115.1 Edolisoma coerulescens | reverse complement strand
CATCCATCCATCCATCCATCCATCCATCCATCCATCCATCCATCATCCATCCATCCATCCCTCCACCCATCCATCCTTCCTTCCATCCATCCCTCCACCCATCCATCCATCCATCCATCCTTCCACCCATCCATCCCTCTACCCATCCATCCATCCACCCATCCACCCATCCACCCATCTTCTGTTACTTTCCCCAAAGGCCAAAGAATGGAGCTTGGCCCCTGCTATTCACTGTACAGATGGAACCCATGAGCCCACAGTTCTTGGACAGCCACGGGTTTTAGCTGAGTGTGGAGCCAGCTTTACCCTCCACTGGGCTCTAATTGCAGATCCCTGTCCCAAATACACGAAGCCTGGCTGGGAATGGTGCTTCAGACCTCAAAGAAGGGTGAGCTGGGCTAACATGGCACAGAGAAAGGGGAGTGGCTCACACTCCTATGTGGATTATAGCTGATGTATTTCAGAGGAAAGCTGAGCTGGGGCAGCGTGACTGTCCCCTGCAGTCAGAGACCTGAGCACAGCTTGATGCTTTTCCTGGCCCTGGGTCAAATATTTACTCTGTGCAGAGTCACTGTATCATATTTACTTTTCATAATCTTCTGCTTTTATGCATTTCGAAGTGCTCAGCTGAGGGTACTCTTTGTTTACCTTCATTTTTTTACACCTTGTGAACACTTTGGCTATTTCTGTCTCCCTTTCTGAGGCTGGGGGTGAAAATGCTACAGCCCTTGAATTTTCAGCAAGCTGATCATCCTCCTGGTCTCAGTGCTTTATATTCCTGCTGGGATATTCAGGGTACTCACAGCATCAGGTCTTGCAGGTTTTCTTTGCAGGCAGACTAAATGAAACCGGATAGGTAGTGATAAAAAAATAGAAATGGCAGCACTGCTGAAAAAAAAATCTCTAATTTCCTAAAACTCCTCTATTTTGCTTTAATTCAGTTTCTGTGGTTTGCTATTTGCATAAACATGTCCTTTATGCCTTCAATATTGGGTGTCTCATAGGTGGTGGTAGGGAGGAAGGAGTGTGAGTTATTTCCCCAGTATGGAAAGACAAAGGGGTTTTTTTCTTGACCTTGTTAGTTTAAAATATTTATAACTAGATGAATAATTCCTCTGAACAATATCCCATAACTCTGGGAAAAGATAAAAATTTCTCACTTAAATTAATTACATTTTGGAGGTCAGCATTTTTTTTATTATTTTACCTCAAGTAATCCAACTGAAATTTAATTGAAGGATTGTTTAATTAAAAGTGGAGAAATGAAACAATTGCAAAATTTGTTCAAGCCCCAAAAAATCTATAAATACATATATTTTGTCTCAAGAAAACCCATGAGAGGGAGTTTCAAAAAACATCCTCCCCACAAGGCTATTTCAGCTGTGCAACTAAATGGAATAATTCACAATTGAAATTTACTCACGGCTTGGAAAATGCATCTCATTTTTCTCCTCAGGGGTCTGTATCAGAACCCAGTGCCAGCAGTAAGACATTCACAGCTGCACAATGGTATCACACATGAACCCTGATTCCCACATGCCTGTCCATTATATACTGGCTGTCACCTGTAATGGTTGGCAGATATAAATGAGGACACTAATGGCTAAAATTTTGGGTACTCACAATTCCTTTTATAAATAAATACTCATTTCCTATGTCTGTGGGAAGCAGTTCATGCACAGTTCTTGCATTTTCAAAGTGCAGCTAAATCTTATCCCCATAAGCTTGGGTTCTCCTGGTGGGATCCACAGCTTTGGAACTCTGTTTTGTTTAGAACTTACTAGGCTTCAGCTGTTGGAGCCTTGGAGCTTTTAATGATGTTTAATTTAGTTACCCTCATCATACTCAAAAAAGGAATATAATGCCAATAGCCCCAGTTTATGGTTCCAGTCTATGACATGAGAGTATTTTTGTGTTCATCTTCTGGTGAAACACGTCTAAGCACCACAGCTTAAACCTGCTGGAATTTTTAGACATCTCCTCAGTGCAGGTGTGGGTCACTCCTCAAAAAGACAGCCACAGAAGGAGGAGGCAGCATCAGATAAGAATCCCTTTCTTTCAGAAAGACACACACCAAAACCAGAGGTGTTCTAGGTTTGAGTTCCCCATTGGAGCTAATTTTCATCCCTCCATCTTTCAGGTGTGTTCATTGGCAGAAGCAGAAGGAATAACCTCTCTCCTTTCTGCTGACTTTGTCTCATTCCAGGAAATAATTTAAAATTATTGCTAAAGAAAATCCCAACAGCTTCATCTAAATATAGTATTTTATGTTGAAGGTGTTACATGGATTAGATGGGACGTAGAATCAGAGAATCACAGAATGGTTTGGGTTAGAAGGAACCTTAAAAGTCATCTTGTTCCACCCTCCTGCCGTGGACAGGGACACCTTCCACTATCCCAGGTTGCTCCAAGCCCTGTCCAGCCTGGCCTTGGACATTCCAGGGATGGAGCATTCATCTGAGTCCAGGTCGCTGTGACACGTAGTTCTTGAGAACAAATGTAGTCATTGGACATTTTAATGCATCTGCAAATATAATTTTACACCCACACTCTTTGCAGCTTCTGCAGTGATTTGTCAAAAAGGTTTCTCATCCACTAGTCCATACAGAACAGTGATTCCATGTTTAACTTGCTGGGGGAGTCACACAGGGAAAAAGTTTTTGTGCCTTTTGCATGAAAACTGACCTTATGCTGAGCTTACAATTCCTGCTGAACAGCCCTGCAGACACAGATCACTGAGGGACATCAAATCCTGGAAAGGAAAAAGAATGTGATGGTGCTGTATTGTAGAAGGAAGAAACTAATTAGAAAACAAAAGGTTATGAAGAGATACTGAGAGGAGAGATGAGCACAGAAGTGTGGAGGAAGAACTTTGCTTGGAAGTAAGGCAATTGGGGAACAATCTGAATCCTGCATACAAAACATTGAGGAAGCTTTATCCTTCTGGTGAGGAGAGGATCCAAAGGTTGTCGGGTGAAAGAGGTCAGCTCCACTTTCTTTTTCCAAGAGAAAATTACACTTTAAAAAAAAAGGTCTTACTGGCATATGCTACAGAGACTTGTTGCCTCTTTTAGGTTTGTGATAGATCGATGCTTTCGATGTTTCTGGAAGGCAGAGGATGTCTCATCGTCAGATGCTGAGATTATTTTGTACCTAAAATAATAGGTATAAAAATAGCACCTGATGGAGCACAGACGTCTCCTTCACTCCCACTCCCCAGAAGGGCAGGGAGGAGGCACTGTGATGGCTCCAGCTATGGTGTGACTGCTCCTGAAACCCAGACACATTCAGCCTGCACAGCTACTCAGCTCTGTCAGTGTGACTCAGATTTTAAATTATGAGGGATGCATTTGCAATGTTCAAGGGTGCATTTTAAAGTCAAAGCAAGCTTGTAAAATGTCCAAATTTGTATATGCAGAGCTGTCTTGTGTCATGTACTCCCTGCTATCTTCAATTACACTAATAAAATTTTCATTTAGGAAAAGAGGTTGGATATAAAACTGAATAAATTCTTTGAGTTCTTTTTTCTTTTTAGATTATTTATTAGTGATAACAACTAATGTACTGCTTAAGGGTAATGAATCTTATTAAACACACTTTAAATTATCTCCTAAATTAATACAAGAGTGCAGTTCCAGTGCTAAAGACCCACATAGGACTGGCAGAGGAACTAATATTTGCTTCTTATGAAAGAGTCCGCATTGCCTCCAGCTAAATTATGTATATCCAATCAAATTCTTGTCCCTAATAGAGATGCAACATACGTAAGCAGATTCAAATGTTATATACTACTTACAGGAGATGTCTATAGATTTCATTCAGAGAGTCTGCCCACTTCTTGCAGCCTCTATGTGATAATTCATACAATGGTTTTTTTACGTATTTCTCAACATATTTATCAGGCATTCCTTGGTCCATGACAGGTCAGTGTAATCATGCTACATCAGTGTGAGTGAAGGGATTTTGTCTTCAGGGATAGAATTACTACCTTTGATGCAAATTTATTTTGGAGGTGAAAGTCAGATTTCTAAAATTTCAGCAGTGTGCACAGGTAGCTGCCTTAAGAACACACAACTTCATATATTCCCCAGCTTCTCCAGCCAGTTTAGCACAGTACCTGGATAACTCTCAGCTGCTCTTCTCCTACCCCTGCTCTCATGAGCTGGGCTGTGGCTCTAGGGAAGTGTTAGATGTGACTATAATAAGAGAATACTCGATGGGAATGGTTATTTGCATTCCTTTTAGCCTGGGTATCCCATTAATATTCTGTCCTTCTAACACACTGCCAAGTTTGAATTTAAATGCATCTCTGTGTCTCCTGTGCGCTACCAGAGGTAAGCTACCACAAAAAGTCAATCTCATTCCAGCTCCTGAACATTAGAGAGAGAGAGAGAGATTTAAGGGAGGATAATTAGCAAAGACTCAGGAGAAAGTCTGGGAAAGGGAGAAGATTAGTGGCCAGGTTTTATACTCAGGAAGATTTCCTTTCCACATGGATGGAGTGAATAATTTCCTTCATCTCCTGTCACATGCAGTAACCTTTTTGATGACACAACGGATTTATTTAGCCAACTTCTCAGCACTGTGGAGGTTTTCTGTCACTCCTGAGACCAGAGTCAGGCTGTGCCTACTGCCCAGGGTGCTGCTGAGTCTCCTGTGTCATTGAAAAATTTTCAGGTACCAAAAAGGCCAACAAAACTGTTGAACACAAACAAAATTAGTAAAAAATGCATCAGGTGCAAAAAGATCTGAAAACTCTCATTTCTTCAGAGGCCACAATGGTCCAAAACTTTGGTATGATATGAGATTTCTATACAAACTTAAAATATAAACTAGTAGTTAGCCATCAAATGCACATGTTAGAAATTCACTGAACCCAATTCAGTATTAGAATAATTTGTACAATTTCTATTCTTTCTCGATGCTTTAAATTAACTTTTCCATTGAATATTTCAGAAGTAGATTACTACCAATATTCTTTGGAAATATATTTAGTTCTTGGAACAGTAATAAAGTTTTCTTTCTTTTTGCTGAAATTTTCTTTAAACATTCTTTCATGTTTTCACCTTTTTCTTGTCAGTTGATATATCATACTCAAACTTGTTTGTTTTATTACCATCACTGTCATCAGCAGCCAATGTATTGATCTGCTGGTTTTTCCTCTTCATAGTTAGTGCACAGAGAAATTTATTTCCGTCTTGAGCTGTTATAGCAGCACACATTTAGAACACAGTAATTAGAAATACATGGGCAAAGCAACTGATAACCAGACCTCTCCTATATCCCCTCTTTAAAAATTCCTCATTTCATTTTCTGTGACATATTTAGCACCAAATTAACAAGCCTGTGAGCACTTGCTCCAAGTACTGTGGGGAGCTGCTTTGTGAGCTGTCATATCTGACCATACACAACCTGGCCCCTCAATTTGCATGGATTCTTGTTTTTTCTGTCTGTCTGACATATGACATTTTGTCACACAGTGAACTCCTGTAAAAGGCTGGTGCAGAAGCATGGGAAGATCATTGGATCATAGAGTGGCCTTTCTGTGACAGAGAGCAGAGGATTCTGCCCAGGGATTCCACTGCAGGGCTCAGCACTTCAGAGCTTGCCTCAGGGGAAGACTTCTGCAGAACCTGAACTGATAAACAAGAAAACAAGCAAACTCAGTGACTTATTATTTTTTTTATTTTATTTTTTATTAAGACAGGCTGAGATATTTGCTCAGCCTGGAGAAGAGAAGACTTCAGGGAGATCTTTTAGCACCTTCCAATGCCTAAAGGGGCTCCAAGAGAGCTGGAGAGGGACTGTGGACAAGGACATGGAGTGACAGGACAAGGGGGAATGGGTTCCCAGTGCCAGAGGGCAGAGTTAGATGGGATATTAGTGTGAAATACTTGACTGTGAGGGTGATGAGGCCCTGGCACAGGGTGCCCAGAGAAGCTGTGGCTGCCCCTGGATCCCTGGAAGTGTCCAAGGCCAGGTTGGATGGGGTTTGGAGCAGCCTAGGCTGGTGGAAAGTGTCCCTGCCCATGGCAGGGGTTGGAACTCGATGGCCCTTTAGGTCCCTCCCAACCCAAACCATTCTGTAATTCTGTGGTTTGTGGAGCTGATGGAAGTCAGCAGTTCCACCTTATCTCCAGCAGTTGTCCACGTCCTGCAGTTCTGAAAACCAGGTTTTATTTAATAGCATTACTTCCATGCAGAAGTAGGTTTCCATGCATAAAGAAATCACAGATTTCTGTGAAAAATTATATATTCCATAAAAGATTTTTTTTCTATAGAGCAAGATAACATCTATCCACACAAGAAATGCCAAAAGAATTTGATGTCAGCATCATTAGGATATAAGTTATTTGTTAACTACATACGCTTGTATTTATGGGTACATCAATAATTTTGATTTGTAGTAGTGTTATCAGGCAATTGGAATAATACTAATTTATTAAGAGTGTCCCATAAATAATAAAATAAATATTAGGAGGAAAAGGATCTCACAGACTTAAAAAATATACCATAGGACAGGCCCTCCCCTTTAATGGTACAAAGACTGTGACCTCTCATAATGATTCTATCAATAATATATCAATTAATAATTAAAGCTCCATCATTTATAAACTGGAAACTCAATTAGGTCTTTCTTTAGAGTATAATGACACCTTGGCCATGAAAGGAATGCTAGATGGAGAATAATGATTGATCAAATCCTTAAAAATGTGAAAGTGGATTAGAACAAGAAAACAAGATGCAATATGATTGCAAGGGACTCATCCTATAAACTGTCACCTAGCTTTTGTGCCTAGAGAGGAATAACAAGAATAATAAATATGGGTTTATTTCTTCCTCACTGAGGAGGTTTCTGATTAAAAAATGCTCTACTCTTTTTTTTTCTATGCCATACTTTTTAACTCCCTTGCTACTGTGGACCAAATATTTACAATATACTCTTATTGCAGATTTGCATATGAAAAGCCAAGTGATGACTGGGAGATTTTTAGTGTGGACAATCAAAAGAATTTGTTTTGATTAAGGAGTAAAAGGGTTGACTTTAAATATCAAGTTTGGGAATGTAAGATGATTACCAACAGACAGGAGTAAAATGTGGGGGGGGAAGAAGAAGAGAGGGAGAGAATGGGGTGGGGGAAGGGAGACAGATATTTCTTAGCAGGGACAGCATCCCACACAGCACCGTGTCAAGTCATTTACCTTTGTCCAATTCATCAGAGGTAATGTTGCATTGCATGAGCCCTGTTAAATTTCACTTTGGCAATTCACAGACTCCTCGAGCAGAGAAGACTAATTTAATGGATTTTTATTAAGTGTGGAGTGTGGAGACTGGGTAAGATGACGCAGAAGAAAAGCCAGTTGTTACATCTCTCCATGTAGGTTTTACAGAGCAGTTGTTAATGGTGGGGATCTGAAGAGGGGTGGCAGTGAGACACAAAGACACCTCTGAGTGGAGATTTCTTGTCTGACTGGAGCAGGTGGTGCCATGAAGGCTCCTGTACTCGAGGAGCAAGATGCTCTCTGGAGGATCAGATGCTCTTTTACAGCTTGATCAACTGGAGTGTGCTCAGTGGTCAGCAAGGAGGGCTGGGCTTCTGGCTGGACACGTGCCTTGGCTGAACAGAATTTTCTCCTGGTAGATCAGCTGGTCACTTGTGCTAATATTTATGATGAATTTATTCTATCCTGGCCCTGCATCCAGCATGTTTTTCATTCTTCATGGGCTGTGGAGGGAACTTCAAGCATTGCCTGAAACTAGACCCCTAATGGTGGTGGATAAAGGGATGAACCTGTTGCAGAGCAACACTGGTTGAGGAGGTTTTCACTTTTTCTTTGCTGTGGCTCACACTGGATTTAGGCAAAAGAAGTTTGCAGTTCAGGGGGTAGCTTTCAAAATTCTGTCCTTTCCTGGAACTGGGTAGATATCAGTGTTTGCCAAACTTAGAGCAATGCTTTGCCCATTTCACAGAAGATCTTAAACACAAAATATAAACCATGCTGTATGCTAGGGCTCCACTACATCTGCATTTACCAGAGATAACAGCATCCAGCACCCTACAGGTTTTTCTCCCTTTATGAATTTAGGCAGTTTTTCAAACAAAGCATGTATTATGTATGCAGCAAGGGAAATGTCTGCTTCAGAAAAGCTGATGTCTCGAAGGAAAACATGTATAAATGTTTATACATTTTTTAACACATATTATTTACCCAGAAGAGCACAACAGCTGCTTCAGAGTTGTTCTGGTCTCAGTGGTAAAGAGGTATTTTGGCAGTTGCTCGAAACAGAAATGATTCTTTGGTTCCATTCCATTCTAGCCTCTCCACTTGTTATTCTAATGATTGTTCCAAAGGAATCAGGTGTTGGAGGAGATGGATTTCACTTCACGTGAGGCTTCACACAGATTAGATTGGTACCTCCATGAAAAGCCCTCAGTAGAAGGCACCTTTTGTTTCTCATTCTGAGTCATAATTTAGTCTCTGCTCTCCCTTGACCTTGTGATTTGCATGGCCTTCAAATAAAGACAAATTCTTTCCTATTCAGCCTCACCTGGGAGTATTTGTGTAGGTGTTCACCAATTACCCCCATCCCAGCTTGCAGCAGCAATCCGATTGGAATGGCAGAGCACTGCTTAAATCTGATTACTTGCCCTAGTCACTCCCCAGAACACCAGATGAGCTTGAAAGAAATCTCATTGCTTCTGTCAGTGCTGAGAGAGAGACCAAATGCTCTCACACATGCTGCAGTGAGTGCGCTGCTGGCTGGGTAGACAAGAATTGGCCAGATGCTTGAAGACATAACTAGATACTTCATCCTGCAGGAAAGCAGGAACCTGCCCCCTCCAGCCTGCCTCTCACAGCACTGGGACACAGGGCTCCAGTGCCTCCCCAGTGGGCAGTTCACAGGCTATTTTTACATTCAGGCCTACAGCCAATCACTAATTAAGCCCCAAGTGCACACCATGTGCATCACGAATGCATCTGTGTGTTATATTTTGTGATTCTCCTGGCTATGCTCATTTGTTATAACATCAGCTCGCTTTCCTAGCTAAAATCCTCTGCAGCACTAGAGATGGTTGTTAGCTGGGATTAGTCCTGATGTGTTTTATGCCCTGAAGTTTATCACAGAGATCTCATTTCTCTGGTCTGTGGTAGCTGTTCCAGTTGTTTCCCCACAGCCTTCCATCCTGGCAGTACTAACTGGGGCTTACAAGAAAACTGAAAAGGGACTTTTCCCAGGGCATGTAATCACAGGACAAGGGGGAATGGCCTTAAATTAAAAGAGGGAAGGTTTAGGTTAGATATTAGGAAGAAGTTCTTTACTATAAGGTTGATGAGGCCCTGGCACAGGGTGCCCAGAGAAGCTGTGGCTGCCCCTGGATCCCTGGAAGTGTCCAAGGCCAGGTTGGATGGGGCTTGGAGCAACCTGGGATAGTGGAAGGCGTCCCTGCCCATGGCAGGGAGTGGAACAAGATGAGCTTCTCGGTCCCTTCCAACCCAAATCATTCCACGATTCCATGACCTCCATGGCTCTAAATGAACCACTGGAACTAATGGGAAGGAGTAGATTATACCACCTCTTTTGCCATTTGTGTTTATCTGTCCCAACTACAATTCTATTTTGTGTAGAAAAGCAGTTATCTGTAATTTTTGCTCCGCTTCACAGACCACCACATCAGTGCAAACTCATTTTTACTGTGATTACAAATTCAGCTACAGAACAATTAAATGCAGCAGACTATGCATTGGGACGTTTTCTCTTAGCCTGTGTTAAGGGTGTGATAAACTCCCATAGATGGATATAGAGAGAGCTGAGGGCTCTTATGTGTTAAGCTGCCACAGAAGATTCTCCAGAGCTCATCTGGAGAGCTCATCTTTGGGAATAAACAGGATTCATTAAATCAACCACCAGAATAAATGTTATGAGATGATCTATTAAAGCAAAGTTGCTTTCTTACATATCAGGACACAGAGGAAACAGAAATGTCACTGAATTTATAAAAAATGCACTTTTGCTATTTATTCATGAGCTGTCTTAACATTCAGTGGTTTCCTAACAGATTTGAATTATGTTAGATTTTTTTTTTAGTATAGTACTGAGTATGGCAAATAATTAAAGCAAAAACAATCACAATGTTAAAAGGTCAGATGGCTGAGAGTGCCCGTGTTGGGATGAAGTAAAGATCATTGTGAAATCACAGACTGAACAGAAAATCATTAAGGGTGTTCTTACACCAACTCCAGTCTCAGGATGTATTTTAGGTTAGTTCTGTAGCCTTTCTTAGCAGTCAGTGAAGAGCAGTAGTCACCTCCAGAAAGAAATTCATCTCACCCTTCATAGATATTGAGTATGGATGGATATTGTCCCAGGAGGTGAATGCCACCCTGAAATTAGTTTTCCAATCTTAGAGTTCTTCAGTAGCCAACTGATACGAATGTAGAGCCTTCAATGTGAATTCGTGCAGCATTCTGTATTCACAAACCAACATTATGTTTGCTGACAGCCTTAGATTAGATGAAAAGACAAGGCAAAGTGAACAAATGAAATACTTCACTAGTGCTAGTAGATAGAGATCTGGAGAGATTAGTTCCTCTTGCTTTTAAAAGAGAGCTGTAGTCTTGTGTGCAGTTCTTGACAGGTAGTGTAGATAACTTAATCAGTTTATGTTAGCTAGAGAGATTAATTTATTAGTGTTTTAATTTTGCCTGCACCAGCAGCACATTTACTCACAAAAGTGTATTTGAAGGGCTTTATTTAACAGAGTAGTTACTGGAAGTTGGCAAAAAAGGGCAGTGCTCATCAAATGTGAAAGTGCCTGGGAGTATCTAATGACTGATGTGCATTTCAGAGAAGAATGTGCACTGTGTAAGTATTGTTTGTATCTGGATACAAGTGACAAAAATCCATCTAGAAGGTGTTTATTAGACAAGAACTGAAGGAGGTGAAGAGGTTTAGGTGGGAGATGCAGTAAAATATCTGTGTTTTCTGTAGCATACCATCAGCATGAATAAAGAGGTGCAGTCTAGCCTTCTTATGAGCACCTCTAATGGAGATTTTATTGCCTTTGCTGACTTACTTTAGTTACAAATGTCTTCAAACACTTTCTGATATGTTTTAATTTGAAGATCTGTCAATGCTATGTGTCTTAGTTTTTTTATGGAATCTTAAAAACAATTTCCATCCACATCCAAAAGGAAACTCCAGCTATTGCAGTCTCGGTCTCCTGGAACTTGCCACACCTGACTCCTGCAAGTCTTCTATCTCAGTACATTTCTTCTCTTGGCTACATCAAATATCTAAGCTTCCTATGGCTTTGAGGGGATCCCAACTCCCTTAACAAACCCCAATTTTTTCACAACTTTATTTTTGTCTGTCGGATCAACAAAATGGTGGGACCTCATGCAGCATGAGGTCCAGTTGATGTGTCTTCAGTGGTTAATTCTGTATTACGGATAAATGATCTTTTTTTCCTAGAAATTTATCATCCGCCACCTTGCACCAGTCTTAATCAACCTTTAGATTAATTCATTAATCCTAAAATTGCCTCAAAATATCTAATGTTCTCTTCTGAATTCCTTTCTAATGATCTGGGATCACAGTTACTGAAAGGTTCACTACAGCCCTCTGAATTTTGAGTTCCTCATCCCATCTGACAGATCTTTTTCTCATGTGCCACCCCTTTCAGCCCATTCTGACTCCAAGTCTCATCTTCTTTGGACCTTCTGGCATGGAATGAAAAAGTGCTCTGATTCTCTAAATACTCCATTGCTGCTTTGATCCGTAAAAGATAGGAAGGAATCAAAACCCTCCTCCTCTAGAAAATTTCAAAGGAAAATATTGCTGGTCTGCAGCTCAGGTTTAATAGCCTGATCATCGCAAATTAAAGTGAAGACATGGGCAAATTTCCCAATAGTCAAAGAGAAGGATGGGGTAAGGCTCTCTCTCGACTTTATCTTAATTCATCCCATTCATTTAATACTTAGTACTTGAATACTTGAATCTGGCTTTTATCCTCATAGGCTTTTTAGAAACGTTCATCACACAAGTTCCCTGAAATAGAACCAGACTATTTCTGCTTTACAGGAAAGGATTCATCAGAAGCTAAATGAATAGATGAAGATAAGAGATTGAGATTAAAAAAGCAGGTTGACCAAGATATCCAACCTCTTTCAGTATTCCTATTTCCATTTATTACCATTTCTGCTCAAGCATTGTACTTTCTGAATAATGGCCTTTGTTGGAGTATTCTGCTTGATTCTGTAGTCTATGATGAATGCAGCTAAACTGCAATAATAAATAAGGTACCACACTGGGATCTCCAGTGACTATTTTATATGTTGAGAAGAATCAATAACTTTGGAGTTTAGGACTTGTTTTTGCTCACATGTGTCCTTGAATAAATCAGTTTGCCTTCAGGGAAGAATCTTTCAAAGCTGCAGAGCTGGAAGTACAGTTGGGGCTTTTGCAGGAGCTAAGCATGGCTGTGAGGAAAATGACCAGGTTTATTTCCTTTCCTTTGTCTCCTTGGTGTGAGTTTCTCATCGTCTGCTTGGTCCTTAAACTCTCATTCCTTGTTTATCACATTCTCCTTTGGTCTTTCCAAACACAGGAAGCTACAGAGGACCCTGGCCAGGGACTTGGAAAGGGACAGCTGGAAATAAGTGGCGAAAATGCTGATTGGTTTTGACTCCTACCTCCCCTCAGCCCACACACCTCCTCAGTTATTACTTTGAAAAGAGCCAGCCAGAAAATATGGTTGGTTTATGGTCTTGTTAAGGCCTTGCACAACTCACTTTTTTCATTCAGTCATTTATATGCAGCAAGTCCCTTTTTTTAAGGAACGTGCTGTTGCTACGCAACCAAAGGAACCATATAGAGAAAGGAAGCAGGAAGGATGAAGGCGAGAGGGAGGTAAAAAAAGAAAGATGTTCTTGGGAAAAAAAGAGGGAAGTCATAGACTATGGTTTGAAAATCACAAAGATAAGAAAAGCTTTTCCTTTAGCTGGGTGAAGGCAAGACACAGAAATGAAGGAAATCTCCCTTGCCCTCCACTCCTTTCCTTTACCCTGTCCAATCACATCCAGGTTGTAGAGCATGGCCAGATGACTGAACAGTTTAAGAAATAATAATTTAAGTGGTTGGAGTGTCTGACTGGGGTTCAGGAAGTCTGTCAAACATTCCCTGCTTACCAAGTGTTTTAATGGGTCATCTAAGGCAAACTGTTTAATCTCCTGTCCTAATTTCCTTCCTCTAATATGAGGATAATGCCTTTGATTTCTGCCTTGTCATTTTAGACTACAAAACTTTCTTAATAAGCAATAAATAAACACCCCAGGGTCTCTGCTTTAAAGGGTAGATATCAGTATTAAAATAAGGATCGTCACACCTCACTCACCTTCCCACTCTGATGATGCAAAACATCTTATAGCCCTTAATGTTGGCACCTTCCCATTCTGTCTCATCCTCCACATTTCATGGCTGTGCTTCAAATGTAGAAGGACTTAAATCCACCCCATCTTAGTACAGGCCTATGCAAGGAAGTATTTTGTTCCTTGGGAACCCAGGCCACTTCTCTACTCTGTGGGTATACCTCTAGATCTAATTTACACTTCAGAAATGCCCATTTTGCTTCCTTTTGAACATCTTCTTCTAGCAAAAGTCTAGGGTGAATAGGTACCTGAGTTAGTTCTCTAAAGTTGAATAAGATGCATTCAGGACAATGTGGTTTTCATCCCCTTTCTGTATGTTTTACTGTGTGGTGTTTCCACACAGTAGAAATCTTTCCTTCCCCCATGAAAGGAAATTTCCAGAGTAAGAGAAGCAGCAGAAGGTAGAACTGAGCCCTAGAAGAGAACTGGCAGGATGATGCTGCCTCATTTAGAATTAATTTGTTTGTGCAGCCTTGTTAAAGTGAAAGTGGCATTTTGTTTGCTCTGATGAAGACAGAATTAATTTAACTACGATTAACATTTCTGCTGCTTATAGATACTCACTGGGGCTTGGCTTTTTTGCCTGTGATGGAAGATCATTTACAAACACAATTAAGAGTAAAAGCCCCCTTGTCTGTACTGACATAACAGTGCATCCAAATATTGAGTTTTTATTTAGTGCTTCAACATTTTCCATAGTTTTGTTTTAATAATGGGTATGGCTGATGTGCTGGTCACTCTCCTTGATAAACAAGGAGCAATTTGCCATAAAATGGGCTGTGGAGATTATTGGTACAGATTCCTCTCTGCTGTACCTTGCAGTGTGTCTTCATGGAGCAAGTCAGCTCACTCCTGAGTACTTGGAGTATCCTTTGTCTGTCTAATCTATTCAGAAAACAAAATCTTTAGTGGAGCCTAAAAGCTCAGCCCTTAGGCAAGGGATTGAATAGTCGAGCATCTGAGGAGTCTTGGATCAGGAGTTGAAGATCTGTTTCATATTTATCCATCTCTAAGTGGGTCTTGGTTAGGATGCTAGTTAACCTTAATCTGACTAGCCCAGGGAAACACTTGGTTCTGGATTAAATTGATCTTCACTGTGTGTTCTTACAACCTCTATGATAAGGGAGAAATTTAACTTCCAGAGACAGAATTGGAAATGTCACATTTGCACATGTATATGGTTTTAAAAACCATATATGGTTTTTAAAACTCTTGGCCCTTCCCTTCCCTTCCCCTCCCCCATAGCTGTTCCCACACGGTTCTGACCTGATTCCAAAGCTGCTCCCACATGGTTCTGATCCTGATTCCAAAGCACTCAGGTTTGCTGAGTCCTGCACAAACCACAGAGGGAGATTCCTCAGTTTGACTTGTAAGGAGATCTAATTCATTTTGAAGTCGTAAATAATTTTGGGTAGAGAAAGCCTGATTGTTTTAGGTCATTAGCAGGGGTGGAGCATCAGCAATAAGCAGGTGATTTCAATGCAAGCTTCGGGTAGCTGACATTAAATTTTGTATTAACTTCCAGGGATAATTAAGTGGGGTCAACAGCCTTTGACTAAACACTGCAAGTTTCTGAAGACTGGTGAACTGTGATCCTCAGTTTACAAAATTTATTTTCTGTATCATAATGAGATTTTAACAAAAAAATCAAAAGTATCTGTCAAATGTACCTTGTGCCTTGAAAGCATGTGATACCTCATGGGAAAAGGCAAAAAAAAAAAAAAAAAAAAAACCCAAACTCTTTGTGCTAAGTTTGAATTGCCAGTTGTTTATGTTGGGCAGTGGCATGACCATAAAGTGCATTGTTTTAGATATATATTTCAAGTTTTGTAAAGATATCCGTGGTTTTTTTTAAGAGAGTGAAACTCTTGCCATAAGCACAATGAAGTGTATCATGTATCTGCTGTGATGGAAGGAAGATTGACTTGCTGCCACACTGTTGTTTAAATAGCTGCCAAAACCCATGTCTGATGAATGCATTGCTATAAATGATCTCCACTTTTCACATCCTTCTACAAAGACCTTGTTAGACAAAGAGCTTATCTCCAATACTGCAAAGATTTAGCAATATCTTAGTCATGTATTGTACTGAATCATAGAAAACACTTCAATTCGCTATATATTTAGCTTTTACAAAATAAAAGACTAAGAAAATTCCACAGTAGGTAAAATAGTATGCAGTTTTGATATGAAAAGCTAATTTTGATTTAAAAAAAAAAAGGTAAAACTTGGCATATATTCCAACTATCTATTTATACTGTTGGATGCAGAAGGAAAGATCACAAGCAGAACAATCACTGTTGTTTTCAAATCTGGGCTGACAAAAATGAAAAAGCTTTTTGTTAATAACTGGATATTCTGAGAATAATTTCAACAAGATCACCTGAAGTCTTTTCCTTCCTGTACCTAAAGGGATTTACAAAAAAGCTGAAGAGGGACTTTTCATTTTCACAAGGGCATGTAGTGACAGGAAAGGGGGGAATGGCTTTAAACTGAAGGAGGTTTAATTAGATATCAGGAAGAAATTCTTCCCTGAGAGGGTGGTGAAGCACTGGCACAGGGTGTCCAGAGAAGCTGTGGCTGCCCCTGGATCCCTGGAAGTGTCCAAGGCCAGGTTGGACAGGGCTTGGAGCAACTTGGCCTAGAGGAAGGTGTCCCTGCCCATGGCAGGGGTTGGAACTGGATGGGCTTTAAGGTCCCTTCCAACCCAAGCCATTCTATGATTCTGTGATTATTTCCAAGCAGCCATTCAGACCATAGAGGAGAATTTACTGTAGAGAGTTGCAATAGTCCTGGCACAAGCAGGTGCTTTACAGTGCAAAATTGTAAAGGACAAGAGAAAATGGCCTCAGGTTATACCAGGGGATATTTAGATTGGATATTACAAAAAAATCTCCTTCCTGAAAGGGTGGCCAAACGCTGGAATGGGCTGCCCAGGACAATGGTGGAATCACCATCCATGGAGGGATCTAAAAGACGTAGATGCGATGCTGAGGGGCACGGTTTAGTGGTAACCTTGGAAGGGTTAGGTTAAGGGTTGGACTCCACAATTTTAGAGGTTTCTTCTAGACAAAATCATTTTTGATTCTGTGAAGTTGATGACCGAAGAGATTTCATCTGTTCATAGCTTCACTCCAAATTCCCTGTCCTGGAACAAGGGAAAGTTGCAGATACATTAAACAAGCTATGGATTCCTGAGCAGAAGGTGTTGCAAACACTGAGCAGGTACAGAGCCAGTAAAGCAGTTATTAAGATATCATTTCAAAAGCAGTCCAGAGTGAGTCAGGCAGCCTTGTCTATTTCTGTGAGATTTCAGAGGTAAAGGGGGAGAATTCAACAAAAGACGTTTTTGCTTATCAGCTCTATGTCTTTGGTCTGGTTTCCTGCCATTATCTTGGCTGCATCTGCCACGTCTGTCAAGTGTGGAAGAGAACATTTGCCTCCCACCTCTTCTTCTTTGATCCATGCCTTCAAGATGTAGCCTTTCATCCTGAT
The DNA here is from genome assembly GCA_013397115.1 of Edolisoma coerulescens. Taxonomy (NCBI): domain Eukaryota; kingdom Metazoa; phylum Chordata; class Aves; order Passeriformes; family Campephagidae; genus Edolisoma; species Edolisoma coerulescens. The sequence goes on along the minus strand of VWZW01004869.1, from coordinate 21,599 downwards.
TTTCTTATGAAAGAGAGCTATTTCTCTTCATGAAGTTTTCTCCTCTCATTTGACTGGCGTGGATTATCGTATACTTTCTGCATCTGGAGTTCAGAAGTGACCTTTCGTGGCACTGAGCTGCATTCTGATGCTGATCCCTTTGGAATGCCTTGACACACTGCCTGTCTGCCAGGTGCAGCATTTGCAGCACTGCTCCAGGGGGAAGTAGGGGAATGGGAATTGCCCAGGCCTCAGCTCACACATCTTCCCCACATCTTAGACCCCTAAAATCTTGTGGAGCATGAGCCAATGTGAGGGAAAGGTGAGTATTGTGGGATTCAGATGTAGATTGTTGGGAAAAGAGATGCGCCTACTTCAATGCAGTGACCCCTTGGGATTGATTCCTTCCCTTAAAATCATTATCCAGGACTAATAATTTAGAATCATGGAAAGCCTTGGGTTGGAAGGGACCTTAAAGCCCATCCAGTTCCATCCCCCTGCCATGGGCAGGGACACCTTCCACTATCCCAGGTTGCTCCAAGCCCTGTCCAACCTGGCCTGGAACACTTCCAAGGATGGGGCAGCCACAGCTTCTCTGGGCAATCTGTTCCAAGAAGAACACATAATAATATATAAAATAACATAATATATGTTTTAACCCATTTATAGCTGCTGTGTAATTTATAGCATATATCTTTTCCTGCAGTGATCTAAAATGTAAATGTGAATGAGAATCTGGGCCCTAGTTCCATGATTTTTAACTAAATAATTAAGAAAGTTGCTTCAGTTAATGCTTAATCACCTAATGACTGTTAAAACTTTTAGAGACTGTGAACACTTACCTCTTCCACTAATTAAACAGAACATATTCTTGAACAGGCCTTCAGAAAAACAGAACGTTCAAGTGCCTAAATTTGGAAACCAAATAGGACTGATATGTTCTCAGTTATGTCTCAAGTTTGCACCTCCTAATTTATGATGAATAAATAAAAATAAATGTATTCAATAATCTGTTAAGATGCTTTCATGACAGATATGACTAACATGATCTTGTTCTTGTCCATCTTTAGCAAAACTTGCCGCTGTCCTGATTACTTGCTTAGTTCATCATGTTATGGCTAAAATTAACCTGAAAATTATCTAGTATGAGCAAGTCCAAGCACAGATTTGAATCCTGTGAAATACTTGAAAATGCTAATGCAGTGCTAATAATAAAAGTGGGGTGCTGTGAAACTTAGTGAATTACTTAATGTTTGTAAATTATTGTGGAATACCCAAATGGGGATTGCATTGCTGAAATGGTAATAATAACATTTCTTGCAGTTGTGCTATTCGTAGATATTAGTGCTCTCAAAACAATGTGATAAACCTAAGAGAGGAAATTCTGGTTTTTAAAGGACACTGAGTGGGATTACTGTTGTCAACTGTGTAGCATTGGGAGTCAAAAATATCCACAGAATCTGGTATTCAAGGAGAAGTTGCAGAGGCCACTGTTGTACTCAGACACAGATCCCACTTCCAGAGGATGGTTCTCGTGTGTGACACCAGTGAACCCCACCACGGTGCACACACTGAGACATCCCCCACTCGTGCTCCCATTTCAGCTTTGTGGGGCTCTTCCCTCTGCTCTGCCCTTCTGCCAGGCACGGCTGTGTGCCCATGCTCAGCACACAGGTCACACCCTGTGCTTCTGACAGAACTGTACTCGAGTGGATCATCAGCTCAGGTCTGTGCTGTGGATGATCCAGTGTAGCACTACAGCTTTAGTAAGACATCACTACAGACATAAAAAGTACCTTTTTAAAACTGTGGGTGATTTAGCTCAATGCGGTGGCACACAAATTATAAGCTGACTGGCTTTATGAGCTAATCAGGATTAATATAATATCATCTATGAGCTTTGTGAGATTCCTCACATTTTTGATAAGTATAAAACTGTGTCCATCTTCTCAAACTACCAATTTGAGCATGGGCTGATTTCTTTTACAGCACTTATTATGTGGGAAGAAAGACTCCATTCCATATATTGTAGCACAATATACATGTCGTTGTTCACATTACTCTGAAACAGTGGCTGGGAGCACTGAGCTGCAAAATGTGTATTGTTAATCATTGGGTCATTAACCTTAACAATGTCAATGCATTCCCCTATCAGATCCAACTAAATGACTGCCCGAGGTAATAGTTAAGAGAACATTTCACACAGATGAACATATTAATGCTTTATTTGGTTCTAAATGCAGTGTGAAGGATTTAGGTAGGAGCTAATGTACGTAAGGAGGAATAAGAAGGATGAAACACAATTGGAAAAAAGAAAGTTTAGCTTCCCAAAAAAAGGAGACTAGTCCTCAGTTCTGCGCAGGTGAGAAGTGCATCTCTCTTTAGTTGCAGTCATTCAGGTAAAAAATTGTGCTAATTTGAAGAGGACTTAAAGTTCTGAGGTTTCATTAGAATCCAGAGACTTTTCTAATGTCTAATAACCAATTTCTGTGTCTGTTGTGAGTTCTGTGATCTGGTGTGATCACAGATGATGCGACTTGCTTTACTTGGTTACAGCTGTTGGGCTTCTGCCTGAGCTGTGCTCTCCCTTCATCGGGCAGAGCAGGTCTTAAACATCCCTCTGAAGTGAGAAGATGCCACTACTGTCCACCAAAATCTGTTGCAGGTATCCAATAGAGCTGACCAAAAGGCACAAAACCTGCATTCACTGGTCTCTTTGGATCAGGGGAGAGCCTGGGAACACGCCACCCAGCAGCAGACTTCTGTCAGTGACTTAATTTGCAAGCTGCTCTTTGTAGACCTCTGTCCAAGGCACATCCCTCAACTCCAGGCTCCAACTGGGTGGCAGCCTAGAGTAAATCTGGTGCTGCTCCTGGATACCACCATTTCCAGGGACCTGAAGGAAATCTGTACTGATTTCCTCTGGGTCATTTCCACATGAGCATCTGTCACCTTGTGGGGCGGTTCAGAAAGCCGGTGGCACAAAATAGCCTCTTGCCAGTGCCTGAAAAATCCATGTAATCAGCAGCCATTTCCCAGGCTGCACCCAGGAAAAAGGCTGTAATGGTGCACTGGAAATTGGATGATTGGTTCTGGTGGTCTGCAAATGGCCTGGAGGATGTATAGAAAAATATGCAGATTGAAGGACTTTTAAAACAACTGCAGCACACTTTGTCACTGCAAGTCCTTTCCAAAAGCCTCAGTTCTGGGGTTTTCACACTTAGCTAGTATATTAAATACACAAAATGACACATTTCAAAGTCGGTTCCTATTAAGTTGTTAAATAGCCTAATGACTTAGTGCTCTAAACACACAGTATGCACTCACATTTCCTACAGAAACCAGTCCATTAATGCTGCCTCACTTGGCATGAGCAAGAAGATGGCACTCTATAAATATCTGACAAGTGTTATCAAAAACCAGATATAGCAATTAATTAGGGACTAAGAATAGGAAGTGTGATATTGCTTGGTGGGTGTTAAGAGGATGGGGCCACCGATTTTTCTAGGTTTGATTTCATTCCCTTACTTTTAGTTATGCTCCCCTGAAGGACCTAAAATTTTACTCTCCTCTCCTAATATCCTTTGCAGACTGTTATCATGTTCTCTTAGTCAGCACTTAGCAAAATTACACTGTTTGAAATGGCTGCTGAAGTTGAAAAGTGGAAAATATTATTACACAGAGGAGTTTTTGTTGTTAATGTTATGGAAAAGTTCACCTGCTAGTTTTGTTGCTTCTCTTGTACACTTGGGTATAAATCAGTTGTAATTCCTAGTGAATAAACACTGATAATCCTGCAGTAGTTGGGCCTCTGTGGTTACATGGACTTGGAAGGAAAAATTTGGTAGCATGTTAATTCTAAGGAAGCTGTTTAATGTCCTGTTCCTTTTTGGAATAAGGATTTGGATGCTGATGAGGGGAGTGAGCTTTTGTCATCATTTTTAATGAGACATTTATAATCTCTCTTGATTGTATTTAGGGTTTTTTATTGTTGCTATTTTTTTTTTATTTCACTCATTCAAGCAGTCACTCTGTGAAAGCTTTTTTTAAGTACTCCAAATCTATTCTGGTAATGAAGAAATGAATGTCAAGCAAAGCAATTTTTTCTAAATTTACAACTCATTCTCTTAGACAAGATCAAAACTGACATAAAGAAAATATCCTTTATGTGTAAAAAAAAAAAAGACCAAACTGCAATCCCCAGTTACATCCACTGGGATACAGCAAGGTGGCATTCTTATCCATTACCATTTGTCTCACCTAATCCCAGTCACTGCATGTCACTTTTGTTTATCTGAAGATGAAAAAGTAATAATATTTTATAAGGATGATGCTTCTGCAGCTGTTGCTAGGTCCATCAAGATTCAACTACTATTTCTGTACACATTCTTAGCCTCCCATCCCACTCTCTCTCTCTCTCTCTCTCTCTCTCCAGGTAATTGGAATTTGGCCCAGTGAAGCTAAAAGAAATGAAGAGCAGCTAGGAGAGTAGGATGCAAGCCAGGAGTATGAAAGGAGAGAGCTACTGCAGCAGAGCCAGTTGGGTATGGAATTGGCATCAGAGTCTTAATATTTATGTGTACCCCTGACATAAACGTGTGTGGGACAGACTCTGCCTTCTCTTCTTTTTCAGCATAGTTTTGATATTTCACTTTCATTCCCTTTTCCAGAAGAATTCTGACTCTTATCAACCCTTTGGCATCATGCTGCCAGTGCAACTTGGCTTTTAGAGGAGACGTGAAAAACCATGAGGTTGTGCAAGGCAAATCTTTGCCCCACTAGACTCATTTTCCTCTCTTTTTGCAAGGAGGTACTCAAAGTGCCTATAAATTCCATTCTATAAGATATCATGCTCTAGAAGCGCAGTAATAACCAGGACTGACTGTTCTGGGATGAGAGTGGCTTGGTCTGGGAGTACTTTGTTTTCCTTCCATGCTGCTGTTTATCTGTCCCACAGTGGAAAGAAAGAAGCTGTTGCAGTAGATTTAAACTTGCAGTCCTACTTAGCCTTATGGATAAATCATTAGGGCCTTATTCCAAATCCAGCTTTGTTGCTGAAATCATCTGTCTGCACGCATGACAAGCCTGGCTCCTGAAGATGATCTCAGATGTGCTCCTCGTGGAGTAGAGATGTGCTTGAGAGGCACAATAAATTGGGTTGTGACTGGCAAACAAATACATGATACTGAGTAGAATAAGCAGCTGTAGCCATGCCTGCACCATGATAAGGAAAAGGATCAGAGATAGCAAAGATAATGATTATGGGTTGATGTTCAGATAGAGCTGAATCAGAGTCCTGTTGGCATTATTTTAAGGGATGCTGAGATAAACTGTCCCAGTTACTGTCACTGTTGAAATACAAGCTTTTGCTTAAATTTGTCAAGCTTTGGGTTGAGATGGGATATTAGGAAGAAATTCTTCCCCAGGAGCATGGAGAGGCCCTGGCACAGGGTCCGCAGAGCAGCTGTGGCTGCCCCTGGATCCCTGGAAGTGTCCAAGGCCAGGTTGGACAGGGCTTGGAGCAACCTGGAGAGTGGAAGGTGCCCCACGGACAGGGGGAGTGGAATGGATGTTCTTTAAATTCCCTTCTAACCCAAACCATTCTATGATTCTGATGGAAGCATAAAATACATTTCAGTTGCTGGTTAAGCCATTAAAATATCTGTGTCTAAACTGCAAAGTTTTTCCTGAGTATTTGCATAACCTCCACATACTTAAAACTCTCCTTCTTCACTGATGATACTTTGTCCCTATTTTTCTTGTAAACAAACAATTGTGAATTAACAGTTTTTATTTCTGTGTATGAATATTTATACAATGATCTACGAATGACACTGCAATACTTAGCTGATAATCTGGTGTGCTGTTGATTGGTTCCAACTGCTTGAGAATATCTGGGCTGACAAATTCGTACTCCAGACAGTTTTTTTATTCAATTCCTTCACCTTTTATGTACATGGTTCAGTCTTCTTTCTAAGGCAGTACAGAAAGCAGGATAATAATCTGGTAAATCAATAAATGCTATTGCAATGTTTCTATACTTAGCAAAAAACCTAAATTCTAGGCCACATAGCTTGGGTGAAAGTATCCATGCTGGGGTTTTTTCCCAAATATTCCTTCATCCTATAGTCAGTTTCCTCTTTCAGTAATGCTCCAAAAATACAGGCATTTCATTTTCTTTTGCTTAAGTTAGCACATTTCTTGTTGAAGGCCCTCAAGGAACGTGGAAACTCTGAAATACGAAATGCGATTTATGCTCGCCTTGTAAAATGCCAAGGAAACTGCTTTAAGACTGTAATAACCCTTGCTGCTCATTCCACGAACATGCCTATAGAAAATGTTAATTTAATCAACAAATTATAGCTTCACACAAAGCAAGAAGTGTGGAAATACTGGCAGAGGAGGAGGAAAGGTCTCTCATAATTTTTATGTTTAATCATGAATTTGAGACTTTATTATTCCTGCATAAATGAAGAACTTCTCCTAAATGGATTACGTTGCACTTCCCATTCATTTTCTCTCCTGATTTACATCTACATACATGTCCATTCAAAATCTGTGAGAACTCACTCATGCTGACATGAATGCGTCTTAGCAAATCTGTTGATAATTTATTTAATTTTTTGCTTGTCAAATACGCTGTTTGAGAGGGAACTCAAACAGAGAGCTAGTACTTTTAGAGGAAACCCTGCAGCTTTCACACTGGTTTCTCCCAAGATTTTTAGCCCATGGATACTGATCATGGGATGCCTGACACAGTCTAAGTGTTCCCTGCCAAATGTTGAAGCAATGAAGTTAGAAATAGGAATATTGGAATGAAAAGGACCAGAAATCGATTTCTACAAGTCAGCTTAAACATCTATTTGCAGTAGGGCAATATTACATTTTTCAAAGGCGTATGCTAACTGATTAGATCACCTGCAAATGGAGTGTTAATTAATAATATCCATAATAAAGTGCAATACAATTACATTTGCAGGAAAAGCTGGCAGATCCATGTCATTCAGGCATTAATCCTAAAGATAATGGACCAAATTCTGCTCTGTGTGGGTTTTTTTCCCTGCTTATATATGGAGTAATTCCAGGGGTACGGGCTGGCTGTTCCTTCATGTGGCTGAATATTGAATTTGTCCCATTATCCTTTAATGAAAAGCTTTCTGAAAATACCTGTCAGCAAGGCACACTTGGGCTCTTGCCATCTGTTTGGCTGATAAAAATTCAAAAGGCAAAATACTTGATCTCATGGAATGAGAGGAATGCCATGGAGGGGAAGACAGCAGCTCACAGTCAGTTTTATATTCCTCTAATGCTAAACTCAAGTAATCCTTATTTCACACTATTGTTATTATTATTATCTAATTCATGTCCCCTACAGGAAATCTGCAGGTAAAAATTTTGCACCAGCAGTAGATGTAATTCCAAGGATGAAAAGCAAAAAAA
>VWZW01004869.1:0-14156 GCA_013397115.1 Edolisoma coerulescens | reverse complement strand
AAAAAAAAAAAAAAATCTATGGATTACACTGAGATTCTGATTGCAAACAAACCCACCTCCTTGTTCAGGGATATACTCTGCAGTCAGCAGGGAATGATCTGGTTCTTGTGGAAAAGAAATTTCAATATGTACACCATAGCTGAAGTGAGGTCAGAGTCCATCTGACTCCTGTGGCACGCAGGGTATCACCTTGATTGATAAAATGGGAACATAACTAGACAAATTTTGGATGGAAAATATTATTTACTGCAGCAGGAGATTTTTATTAGTGTTGTAAAGGACTTGTGCACTCCGTAACTGGTATAACAATAGGTCCAATGTAAGAAGAAGATCCTGTTTCAAAGCCCATGTCTGCCTTCCAAAAGAGCACAGAACCAGATGTTCTAACTTTCACTGTGTTTGGCATTTAGGCTAAAGGGCTGTAAGGAAAGGGGAGGTGGAATAAATCAATAAATGCAGGTTTTTTCCCCAAAGAAATGTTTTTAGACACAGAATGAATATATACCCTGCCTCAGTCTGGGAAATGAACCTGCAGCATTGCTGTGAGGGTGGGAAAGGGCAGAGAAACAACGGGGCCAAGCGTGAGGAGGCAAGGGATAAAGTGACCAAGGGAGCAATGTCTGGTGGTCATAACTGTACAGCTTCCCACAGTCAATAGAAAATATTGATTTAGTGTTCTCCGGGGGCTGCTGATGGCAGGAACACCCCAGCACAAGTCAGCACTGCACAGTGGAACTTCTTGGTCATCAAACATTTATTCCAATACTACTCCAGGTGTACAGCCAACAGCACTAGTAATTAGTAGTTTCCTGCATTTTAAATTTTTGTTGCAACCAATGTCAGGTGATTCTAAGAAGACTCAAAGGTCCCAACTTTGTCTCTTACCCTCCTGCTCTCTTCTGAGCTATGGTCACAGTAAATTTTCTGTGTAGCTCTTCTCCAACAAAAGAAGGCATGAAACATCTCACATGATGTGTGGAACTGTTCAATGGGTAAAAAATTATGAGTTTGTATCCTAAAAAAAGCCACCAAAAGAATGCATTCCTCACTCTACCTAATTAATATTTGTTCTTATCTGTTTTTCTTATAGAATCACAGAACCATTTAGGTGGGGAAAGCCCTCTGAGATCATCAAGCCCAACCACTCACCCAGCACTGCCAAGCCACCACTCAGCCATGTCCCTAAGCACCACATCAACCTGGTTTTTGAACTCTTCCAGGGATGATGACTCCACCACTCCCTTGAGCAGTCCATGCCGATGTTTGACCAGTCTTTTCATGAAGAATTTTTTCCTAATTTCCAATCTTATGACAAAGCAGTTTCACTACTTGCAGTGTGTGCCTTGAGCACACAAAGTATTTCTCTGCAGGACAGTCATTTATGAGATGTGAATTCCAGATGTTCATATCCATAAAGGTGTGAGAGTACAGAATGGGATAGTTTGCTTTGTTCTGCAGAGTCCTTTGTAGCTCCAAGATCTCCTTGGTGAACTACTAGAATTATTCTTGTCATTTCCATATCGATACCATTTGTTTGGGAATTCTCTTTCTTCAGTGTCTATTACCCCTGCTTCTTGTCCCATTTGAGCTCCATGGAGGATGTAGGCAATGTAAGGTATAGGAGAAATGTGATATTTTCTATTTTATGATGAGTTTTTAAATTGAAGCAGGTAGGCTGGAAGTGCCCTGGAGCAGCTGTAGACAAACTTAACAAAGTGAGTACGTTGTGTTTATGCCTGTATTGGACAGGCACTTTTTAATCTTTTTTGATGTCTTAAGAGCTTTATATGTTCCTCCCTCATTTTTCCTCTAGAAGGCAGGAATTTTTTCCACCTCAGAAAGAAAAATATAAAAATAAAAATTGCTATTTCCTACAGAACGGTTAAACAAGCTGAATAACTACATAAACGCTCTGGCAATAATAACTGGCAGGGAACAAGGAGATTGCCCAAGGTATTTGTAGGAATCCTGAGTGAGCAGCCAACAGCTGTGTCTGGTCTGGCTTCAGCTTCCTGGAATCTGCAACTGCTTTGGGTTTGTTTAACTTGCAGAAGGAAACACGTATTTTCCCCCACATGAAAGGAGCTTCAATCTTTTGTTACTTGGCAAGCACATCCCACAGATCTGAATGTGAGTCTGGTTTTGAAGTGCTTTTTGATCCACACATCTTCAGAAAGCTTCCCCAGTGCTTTTGCTTGAGTACCTATCTGTTTATTTATTGTCTCAAGGAAATAACCCAGACCTTTCTGACACATGCCCCTCAGCATCACTAAGGAATTCCATGACAGTTCCCACCCCTGCCTGGTTGATTTTTGATGACAGTTCTCAGCTTGCTTTAGTCCATTTCTGCTTTTCTTCTTCCAGTTGCCTTTTTTTGTCATACCCTGCTGACCACATCACAGGTTCCCATGATGATTCTGAGCAGTGCAGCTCTACGAGTAGAGATTGCTGGACTGAAACTCAAGAGCACAGTGTGCTTTGCAGTGAGGCTTTCTCCTTGCCAGCCCCTCCAGAGGATAGATGCCAGGATTTTTACTGAAACTCAGGCTTTATATTCAAACAGCCGTGGAGCTGTAAGGACTGATGCTGTGATTTCAGAAATCGTAGAAAGGAATAAAAGAATATGCAGCAAGTGACTTGGTCTACTCATCATCAACTGCATTATTCCTTGGGGTAGTTATTTCTTTCCTTGAGGAATCTGAGGTTTAAAGTCACAGCTCTGAGGCAGCTGGGATTTAAATATCTAAGGTCACAGGTTTTTGACCAAAACAACTGGTAATTTTTGTTACAGGCTCACTATACCAATGCTGTTATAAATATTAATCTTAATTGCATCACACAAGCCTTGACTGTAGCCTTAAGAGCTCTAATCAAAGATCAGTGCATCGGAAGGAGCTGTGCAAGGGAGAAAAAGGATGGTGTTTGTAGCCTTTAGGTCAACAAGGGGTAGCTGGTGAGTTATCCCAGCAGAAAGACACAAATTTAAACAGACATTGAGAAAGCTGTGTTCAAAAAAAAAACCCTTTCCCTGTGGCCAGTAAAAAAACGGAGAAATAGGTAATCTGAGACAAGGCTGGTTTTAAAAAAATGATTTGAAACTGATAATAGAAGTTCTTCACAAGTGATTAGAGTGACTTTTTCAGCAGTGGGTGTGAAGAGTAGATGTGTTGATAGGAAAAGCAGGTGATCAATAATAGTGCAAAGTTGAAGGCTGATATGTTCTAGAACTCACAAGTCTAACAGGAACAGGGTAAATGATTTTTCAAAGCCTGGCACTTTCTAAAAGAGCCTGAAAGCTTCTTCAGGTATGCAAAGGATCAAGCTACACATCGTGGAGGGAAGGATTGCAATCAAAGCAAGGTGCCAAAACCAACAACTTGGATAGTGATACCTGCATGGATTGAGATCCCAGGCAGGTGGGGTGGTTGATTAGTATCAAGGTGAAGAAGCAGCCACACTTTGTGTGTATTTATTTTTACCTCTCACTGATGATATAGTAGTCAGATACCAGCAAAATTTGCCAAAGTCTGACATAGGAATGACAACCTGATGAATAGAAAATGTGTGAATTTTTTAAATCCTATGTTTTTCCCTTATTTAAAAATATGTGCTTCTTCACAAGGCGCTGTCATGTTTCCAAGTCTAGCTAGTTTTGAAGGATTGAAGATTCAAAGCTCCCAATTTTTAACAGATTCTGTGTATGACAAGTCATTTTGTAATGGACACATGGTGTAGGGTCAAAAAGAAGCCCATCTAAGCCACAAAACACTGCATGAACCAGGATAATTACCTTATAAAGAAACTGTATTATGTTTGATTCCATTTAGCAGGGGTAAAAATAGGTTCAATCCACTGTGTCATCAAAATGTGGACTTTCCTGAAGCAGCACAGACTGTGATTTATGGGGAAGAAATGGAATATTGAGGAAACACTGAAGCAACACCTTGACAATCTTTAGGGTTTGTGAACTGATAAAGCAACTCTCTTAGATCTGCTAATTCAATAGGTAAACTGCAGCAATTAATGAAACTGCTGGATTATAAATTAATATCATGAATGTAGAGAACATTGAGGTCTCCAGGCTGGTTTTACCTGAATTCGAGGAAAACCTCGAATTCAAAAAGATTTACAGAATTTACAAACTTCTGAGTGAGAGCTTCAGGCCTCTTGCTCGCCTCTCCTCAATAACCATCCAAAATGCTGATTGCAGAAGGTTGAATTCCTATGGTGAGGAAAAAAAAATTACATAGTTAAAGATTGTATGGAAGCACAGAGGAGAAAAAAGAGGATTTAGATTGATTAGATCACCTTCATTTTGGCACAAGAAACACCTGCATATGTAACTTCAGAAGAGTTAGGTACTGCATGTTACTGATATGCTTTTTCCAAATGGGCATTTTTAAAATTAAAAACAAGCTAAGAAACTCCCAACACTTGATAAGCAGAACTATTTACAGGGAACAGGTGATAACTATCTTTTATTTATGTGTATATGATAGGATGATTTGAAAGAAATAATATTCTATTACTCAGACAGATGTTGATAAACAAATGACTTAAAGGAGAGCAGAACTTGGTAATATGTGGAAGGAGTTGCTTTTCCATAGGCACAACAAGAAATAATTTCAGCGATTTAGAAATTATATATAAGTTTTCTCTACTGTTTAACTTTCTTACCTGATTAAAAACCATAAACTTCTTGGCTGTGATAAATGGTCTCCTGCATCCATCACAACTGTTTGGGGAAAAATTGTTCTTAGGCATTTTAAGAATTTTTTAGCAGCTTTCAGAGTTTCACTTATAAATCTTGCTTCCCCTCGAGTGCATGTCCCATTAATCAACTACACATTTTAATTTTGGATCAAAAGTGGTCCCAATAATTTTCCTTTAATAAAAGCTAATTCTTTCAATACTGTTTCCATACTAGATCTGAAAAATGTGCTGTGCACATGAAAGAAACTTCAGCTTCTTGTACTGAGAGAATTTCTTCAGGGCTGTAGGCTTTGAAAGTGCTTTGAGAACTGCAATTTGGTTTTTGTTTCTTTGGTTTTTGGGGTTTTTTTTAGAATTGTTTTCACAAGCAATTACTGGTTATATAATTTTACCACCACTGACACCTATGATATCCATGCTGATAAATTGGTTCACTCCCTGTTTACCTGCAGGGTTCTAGATTCTGCATTACTGGACTATAAACACATCATTTAATTCCCAGGGTCTAGCATGTAGGAAGCCAGTTAAGTTTCCTTGCTAGAAAACTCAGGAACAGGACAAATGAGAAGTGTATTCACAAGAAGAAACAAAAAGTAAAAAAGAAAATTATTTTAAAGTCAACAGGATACAAACAAAAAAGACCCATCAATTTAACAAGTCTGGCTTTCTATTAGCTAAATTTAATTTGGTGTCACCATTTGGGGCAAGGAAGAGAAGAATGATTTGATTTAGGAACGAGAGATTCTCATATCCACCCGAATCCTACCCCTGGCACCGTTTGGTCAGTGGGATTCTGTGTGGGCTCAGGGTGGTTGTGTCGTGGTGAACATGAAAACCCATCAGAAAAGAACACATGGGCTTCAGCAGCCTCAGTCCCCAAAGCCTCGGCGGGGACGGCTGACCATGCAAACAGCATCTCCTCTCCTGGACTTAATATTTCATGTGAGAAATGTGGCCCTGCTGTGCTTCTTGAAGGACTGTCATAGGATTGATTTCAGGAGGGACAGGATTTCAGTCCTGTGTGAGGTGGAGGCTTAAACCCGTTGTGACAGCACCACTGAGTTCTCTGTGGCTGTGTGGGGACGGAGGACGGGGCTGTCACCTCTGTGCTCTGCTGCTCAGAGTAACAAGGCTCACCCTGATCACTCCCTGCTCCAGCTGCCGTTGTAGTTATAAGAAAGGAAGCAGCAACCCTTTTAATATTCCGTGTTGTAGAAAGGGAAGGTTTTATGGGAGGTGGGAGTAGGACACAGACCTCATGATTCACCAGCCAGACTAGCTGAGGTGAGATATTTTATTTAAAAGGAGAAGTCATTTACTCCTCACTGAGAAAGGGAAGCTGTGCACAGGCAGCATTCTTGGGGAGCAATAATTAAATCCTTTTCTTCCTGGGATGGTTGCTGCTTGGGGAACAGCTCTTATGAAGGTGAGACCTCCTAGTGGCTCTTGTGCCACTCCTGCTGCCCATCCTGGTCTCATCTTGCCCAGTGCCAGACTGCTTTGGCAAGAAACAGGGACAGATCTCGACTTGCCCCAACTTCTCTGGGAGCTGAGGGTTGGTTCAGGATGCTTCCAGCACCTCACTTTTAGATCTTATTGCATTTTTACTGCCATCCTTCAGTCTCCATGGCAACCCTCCTTGCAGCACAGCCTCCTATGCTTTGGGTGTGTGCAACATCCAGCCTTTACACACCTTGTTTGAATTTTGGGGTTTTCTCTTCTGTTTATATTTTGTTGTTTTCCTACGGAAATAGTTCCTTTAATACAGACAATGAGCCTGCTGTGCTGCCAGATGAACACTTGGGCAGCCCTTTCTGGGTTGAAATCATGCACTAATAATCAAACAGTGTTTTCCTGCACTGTTTCCTGAGGTTAGTTTATAAATTCATGTTGGTAGTGCTAATAGCATTGGTGTTTGCACTGCTGAATCTACATACAAACCAAGGACAATTAGGATGTATGCAGCCATGCATGATCCTTTTGGAGCCATTGTACAATATTTATGGATTTTTATGCTTCATCTATTCTGAATTACATGTCTCGTTCAGCTGGAGCCCCGTTGAAAGCCTTGTGCAGAGGGTAGGGCTATTGCTGAGCAGTTTATTCAGGACAGCATGAATTTTGCAATATTGTTACCAACTTCAGATCCTTGTGAAGGATACCTGCATGAATACAGTTCTCCCAGTCCCCATGGTGCACTGTCAAAGATTAAAAAAATATCATAGGGCAGCCTGAAGCAACCAACATCTGCTTTTGGACATGTCATATTAGCAGTGACATTGCCCACAGGAAATCACTTCTTTTCTTGTGGGATTTTATCTCTCTGCTTCCTAAAAAGTGTTTTTGCATAGCTGAAAAGGGAAAGAAGAGGGAAAGGGGAAAAAAAAGAGAAGTAGAAGGAAAAGAAGAGAAAAAAACCCCCCAAGAAAACAAAAAGAAATTAGAAANAAAAGAAAAGAAAAGAAAAGAGAAAGGAAAAAAGAAAAGAAAAGAAAAAGAGAAAGAAAGGAAAAAAGAAAAGAAAGAGAGAAAAAGCCAATTGACAAATAGCTCATGGAGAGTCATTGGAAAACAAATAAAAACTTTCTTTGCAGTTACCACACTGCTTCCAATGGCACATTTAAAGGAACTCGATCAAATTGTGCAGACCAGGCATTTAACCCCACCTAACCTTCCTGAAACTTGATGCCTTGTCTCCTCTGGTCTCTTGGTCTTGTCTGTATGTTGAGAATATTGTTTCCAGGAACACTTAAAGGGCCTGCCTCCACAAGTGGACAGTGACACCAAACAATTTAAAAGAAGTGGATATTTCCAAGCTCACTTTGTTCCTGACATCCGATAGAATACTTGGTCTGTCCCATGCGGGGCTGGCTGTGGCCCTCAGTGCCACGGTTTACTTGATGTGGTGGTGTTCACTCAGAGGATGAATTTGATGGTCTCGTAGGTCCTGATGATCTTGTAGGTCCTGATGACCTTGTAGGTCTTTTCCAACCTTAAGGATTCTGTGATTTCGTGATTCACGTAGCACTCTAGTGCAAAAATTAATGTTGATTGTTTTACATCATGAAGATCGTGTGAGGATAAAACTCACAGAAACTCACGAAGCATTCAGCTCTTTGGGTCATCAGTAGAACAGCTTGCAAATAATGTTTTACATTACAAAACAGCGCTATAATTTATTAAAATTTTAAAACCGTATAGGCGTTTTTTCGGTGAAATTTCCCAAGAGAGGAAAGTTCCTTCCAAATAATTCAAAGTGAATAGTGAAAGTAGCACAACTCTTCTCACGAGAGTGCTTCCACGGAGAGAGGAAGCTGGAAATCTGAAAACTGTGCCGCTGAAGACAGGCTGGAACAAATGTCTTCTGTTCCTGGACTCATAATCCAGTCTGTAAATGATAACTGACATGTGCTGATGTTAAAAAACCCCCAACAACTAAATGAGTTAGTTTTGTCTAAAAGAGTGTCTCAGAGCTGATGTATGACAGGAGATTTTACAGACATGGGTTCCCACCTGATCTCAAAGCTTGGGGTTATGGATAAAATCCATTCTTACACACAGAAACCTAATTGTCCCAACGTGCAGGATAATAAACATAAATAATTGGGCGTTTGCCAAATAAGAGGATAAAACAATGGTGTAGGAAAATACTTTGGCTTTAATGGAGAACATGAAATGAAACAGTACCTGGGAAAGAAAAGGAATAGAATGTTCCTTCATTGATCTGGAAGATACGTTATTTTGCAGAAAGGCCATTTTCAGGAATTCAGGGTACTTTTTCTGAGAAATGAAGCAACATTTCCTCTTAAAAAAGAAAATTTACTTCTACCTTTTTGATTCTGTCCTTAAAGATAAAAAATCTTTGTAAAATTAACTATTAGTGAAAACGGTATAGGAAAAAGAAAGTTGTACATACAGAAGGATAGAGCCAGAACACAGATAAAGTAGAATAATTAATAGAAATATGCCTAACAATTCTTCCTCTTGCTTGTTTTCCTGAAAAGTCATTGCCTGCCTTATCACAGTCAGGTAGCACGAATGTCGACTGCTAAGTCCCCTGACACAAAATAGATTTTATTTTGTGATTAGAATTTCTTTTGCACTGAGCCAACCAGCTTTTTGTGAACTGAAAGCTGAATGCAGTTCTCACGAAGAGCACTCGGGAGCTCTGCCGTACAGACAAAAAATTACATTACTGTCCTAAAAGGTCTTGAATCCTCAATTTGGCAGACTGGGGCACAGATCTCACATTATTCCTTGTATTTGACTGGAAAAAGAACTAAAAGACTGCTTCAGCAAAAAATAGTTGAGGGCAAAAGTCAAATGTGATATGGGCAATGTAAGTGAATGGACTACACTGCCATAAACACTTGGAACAGCGTCAAGCTGCAGCTGTTCTTCCCCCATGTTTAAATTCTCATAATGAGGAAATGCTCTTCTTTTTTACTCCTTCAGGGGTTTCCTGTGAAGAATCAAGGAGTATAATTTTGCCCTGAGTGGGTTACATCTGCAAAAGCAAAGTGAACACCTAAAGCTCTAGGAGATTTGTGATTTTTAACTTTCTTCTTACAATGAAATCAACTTTCCTCCTGCATGAATAACCTTTGCATAAGAAGGAGACAGAGATTTGTCTGCAATCTAAGGGTCATCAAATTCATTGTCACCTTGTGCTTCATATCAAGTTAATGCCTTGCATTGCTTTCACCAACACAACAGACTAAATATTTTCTAAGAAAAAAAGAGAAAATAAAGAAAAGAAATGGAAAGAAATGCCTTCAAACAGAACCTTAGAAATCAAAGCACTCATCTATCCACACAGACTTTTTCCCGAGGAGAAATAATAGAAATGAGGTGTAAATGATGTGTTTGATTCATGCTGCTAGTTCTTGAGTCTTAATCCATGGATTGATCTAGACTAACACTACTGTAGAAAGCAAAAAACAAAATGGAAAAGAGTGGTTAAAAATGTTAGTCACCCCATTTGATGCTCTCTCCTACTGAATGACTTGCTACAACCTTTAAGGCTTCTGCTCTGATCACAGAACAAAGAGAGGCTTTCTAGGTGCATGGTTCAAAGCACAGGCAGTAGATTTTTGCTTTGAACTGCCCTGTAAAAGAGCCTGTATCAATGGGCAGGAGCAAAAGGAGCTGGTCCCTGAACATGACTATCTGAGCTGGATATCATTGGATAACAGGGATGCCCCAGTGATAGCATGAAGTAAAGCTTCCACACTGATGAATGGCACAAACTATTCCCAAGATGAGTGGCTGAAGTGTTAAATTATAACACTGCTGGATATCTGCCCTGTGTGGCACCACATATTTATTCTTTTGTTTCAAGTCCAACAGTGTAGTTATTGCAGATGAGTGAGAAGGCTTTGAGTTTAAGTGCCAGAGGCTAAAGAGATTTTGCCTCAGGATAAAATACAGGAATTATTTAAGAACTGAAAAGTATTGTAAATTTAATAACAATCATGAATAAGTTAAAGCAGCCTAATTAAAAAATGATAAATTGATAGGTTCTGTAAGAAAAGCCTGATTGTGGAAAGTGTTCTGCTCATATGGAAACATTTAACTTTTCCCATCCCAGTGCCTGCCTTAGAGATGGTATCTATCTTTTTTTTTTTCTTATTGTGCTAACAGGGTGTCTTTATTCTGCATCTTCTTCTCTCATTAAATGCCACAGTTATCCAGTTCAGTTGGAACTATGTACATCATACCCCATTGTTTCACCTTTCTCCTTGTGGCAGGGAGGGAGGACCTGGGAGGAGCACAGAGAAATTGTCTGAGCAGCCAGGGACTGGGGTGGGAAAGACACAGCCCTGATGGAGTTAAATGTGGCCAGGGACATCAAGACCAACATGAAAAGCTTTAAGGTGTCATCCAACCCAAGCCACTCTGTGATTCTATAAACTACAGTCATAAGCAAGGAGTAACAAACCTCCCAGGACTGTCTTCTGTTTCCCAGGATATTTCTCCCTCAATAGCCACAGATGCCATTCCAGGAGTTCACTCTTGTAGTTTCCTGTAGCTATTTCTCTGTTAGCCATAATTATCTACTCTGTCTCTGACTTCATCTCTTCTGGATGCTCTTTTCCTGTGTCCTTCTGAGACCCAGAACTTCCCTCTCTGTTTGGTTCATTACCCAGAATCCATTACTACCCTGGCAACAAGTGTGAAATGATTGTTGATCACACAGCCTAATAAAATCTAGCTGTTTGATAGCTGAAATCCAGAGTGAATTGTGGTTCTTTCTATACCAATGGATTTGACTTCTTCTAGAATTGCATCCTACAGTTGATTTGCCTTCTACCATGTATTTCCCATGTATCTGCCATTTGCTTATATTCTGCCATCACATTTACTACATATTTTTTATTAAGTTAAAGTTATTAAATTAATAAAGCTGTCATCCCTGAAAGTGCCCACAGACCACCTGGGAATCAGCTGGGTTTGGTGCTCCTTTGATATTCTAGTGCACACCCAGCTGTTGCTAGGCCAGACCCTTCCTGCTTTCCTGTGCAAGGCCCAATGTTAGAAGCAGAATCCTCTCATATTTACATGCAAATAGGCTTTACTTATTCATAACTGCAATTTAAGGGGCTCATTTCAGACTCAACCATGAAACTATTTAAAAAGGCAGAGCAGAAACGTGATATTTTAACATGTTAAGTGAAATAATAGGATCACAGAAGCATAGAATGGCCTAGGTTGGAGAGGACCTCAAAGATCATCCAGTTCCACCCCCTGCCATGGGCAGGGACACCTTAAATCAGACCAGGTTGCTCCAACCCCCATCCAGTCCCTGAACACTTCCAGGAATGGGGCAACCACAACTTCTCTGGGCAACCTGTTCCATGTTACTGCACTCAGGGTTTTTAAAAAATCCAGCATTCAAGTGGTTGAACAAGTTTAAAACTTATGGGCTTTTTCTTTGTTCATTTATTTTTTGTGTGCTGACATGTTAAATGTCTTTTAATCTCATTCTAGAATTTCCTCCCACTGGAAAGAAAAATCCGTATTTACATAGATTTATATATATATATTTAACATTTTTCTGCAAATCCACAGTGAGAAAGACTCTGAATTGAGGAAATGATCTTTCAGCTGTTTCAAGGACAAGAGACCATCTTCAATACAAGTCTCTGCTCCTCAGAGATGAGCCTGTGCCCTCCCCAGAACAATCCTGCTTTCCTCCAGGGCTCTCATCTGTACCAGCTCTCCACGAGGTGAGCACACACAAATGGACAAGAGTCTTCCAGGGACTGGTAAGAATCACATTTACCATAAGATAACGTCCCCCATGGTGATTATAGCTCTGTCCTTTAGGAACAAGCTGGATGCACCCGCGGGCAAAAGCGTGCATAGACTCATAAAGGTTTATATCACTAGTGATTAATTCTCTGGTATGATACCTCCTGCTTCAAATTAAAAGTAAACATTTAATGCTAAGGAGCAGCATATTCTTAACCTGATAGTTTTGCTTACGTACCAAGTATATTCTGCTCCTTGGGGCTGTTTTTTTAATGTTATTATCTGTTATTAGCTTCATAGGTGGCATTTTAAAAAGTCATATGTTAACATATGTGCTGCTAAATAATTCCTTCTATGCACAGACTATATAGTTATATAAGTAATGTGATGTATAGTACTTAGTGCAAGCACTTACTTCTCCATCTGCAGTTCTTTCTACCTTTAATGGAAAAAATCCTACAAAAAGTATAACGTTTTAACTCTTCAACCCCTTTTTGAAAGGTATTTAATCCCATTATAATACATTTTTACTGGAAAAAATAAGGAGATTAATATTTTGCTACAATTACTCCCTAATGTCATATTCCCTAACAAAATTCTTAGTCCATTATTTGTCAAAAAAAAAATCACGGTCTTCCAGTCTATAAGTGTACTACCCAATGGGGACATGTGTTTTTGGCTGGATTTCTTCCTTTTCTTTCTTTCACTTCTTCCAGGCAGAGAGGAGGAAGGCTGACAAGGAGCCAACTATAAATCATTCATTCTCAAAATGATGTTTTGACCAACCTCTGGAACTGAGGAAATGATCATTGCAGCCTTTGGATGTGGTCTAAATTATGCCACAGGCTATGGTTCCCTAAGTGACCATGCAACACCTGCAAACTGCACATTCCTGCCATTATTTTCTTATTACTCTGATAATCCAATCTTTTCCAGTATTCCCAGCTGGAAGGTGGTAGCTTGAAAGGCAGAAAGGGCAGAAGATAAGATCACAATTTTAGACTTTGATTTTACTAGAATGAAGTTCTGTGTTTTCCCCAGTCCTGTTAATAAAGGCAAGGAAATTCTGAGTAATTTCTACCATATCCACAACAGGGTGTTTCCCTGGGTTTTTCTTCAAGTCCATTCAGTAGATATCATCCTAGCACAACTGGAGTAACATGACAGGGGAGGTTCCTTCTTCTGCTTCCCTTGGCATAAGTTCCTCTGGGACAAGATTGCCTTAAGCACCAGCAGCCAGCCAGGGATGCCGTAAGGAAAGCAGTGACTTGTGTCGTTATTGACCTTTGGAAAACTGTGCCACTGGAAAAGCAGTACCAAAGCCTACAGCAGCAAAAGTGAGACCACACAAGGAGCTATAAAAACTTAGTCAGCTGGATCTTATCACATCTATGCAGAAGAGATAAGCACAGTCTGAAGCACTGAGGTACCTCTGACAGCAAGATACAAGGGACACTGATTCCCACTGATGACACAGGCTGCTCCACACAAACCCTTTTTTGGTTTGTTTTCTGTTTTTTTCATTAGATATTAACCCCCATTTTTCCAGGCAGTGACACTGACTGTGCAGGAATGCCCACATGAGCCTGTTAAAAATATGTGAACTGGCTTTATTTATAAAGCAGAAGCCAGGTTTTACGTGGTGTGGAGGCACCAGCTGCCCCCAGTTCAGGAGATTAGGAAATATTTCTTCCCCAAAAGGGTGGTCAAGCATTGAAACAGGCTGCCTTGGGCAGTGGTGGAGTTGCCATCCCTGGAGGGATTTAAAGGACATGCAGATGTGCCACTTAGTGGTGGCCTTGGCAGGGCTGAGTTAATGGCTGGACAGGATCTCAAGGGTTTCTCTAACCTAAATGGTTGTAGGATTCTGTTTCCTCCACTTTGGACATCAGGTCCCCACCACCTCAACAAGAGAGACTAGACATGGGGCGTGCATCCGTCCACCTGCTGGCATCCCCCTCCCTCTTGCTGCCTGGGGAAGGCTTAGGACAGGAGGTCTGTGAGATGTACAGTTCTGCACATGGAGAATGACAGACACTGCAGCCCTGCCAGTCCTGGCACACGTGCAGCAAGGCTAAGGAAAGCTTTCGAGGTGTCTAGAAACTTGAATCGGGAACTGGAGTTCTTCGGGGACATGATGGTGTCCCCAAACCCCCCCCCCCCTCCCCCCCAGAACTGCCTGCAGTGTT